>VMDO01026753.1:0-26243 GCA_007922755.1 Pedetes capensis
AAAAAAAAAAAAAAAAAAGAGCTGAGGTACAGCTCAGTGGTCCAGGAGTTGCAAAAGCATAAAGTGCAAGGCCCTGGGTTAAACCCCTAGTACTGAAAAAAAAAAATCTTTCCTCCTTTTAAGTTGTATTGTCAGATATTTTTGTTACAGCAAGGAAAAAGTAACTAATGTACCTGGTAACAACCACTTAATTGGTTATTTGACTTTTTGTATTTTTCTTTCTACCTATAATTAAGATCATGCAGTATGTTTTCCTACCAGTTATTTCATTTTGCATAATGTCCTCCCCATTCATCTATATTGCAGAAAATGCCGAGATATTTATTTTCTTTTTGGAGATTGAATAATCTCCCTAGTACAGATATGAAAATATAAATATATATCATAACTATGTACCCATTTATTCATCAATGGCCATATGGATTATTTCAGTGTCCTCACTATCACGAATATAACAGATTCAATAGCACCTAAGAACAACAAATTTTGTTTTCTTTAGGGACCTGCCATACTGTTTTCTACAATGGGTGCTTCAGTATGCATTCCTACCAGCAGAATACAAGGGTTCACTTTTTTCTACAACATGGCCAACTCTTGTTGTCTCTTGTTTTGAAAATAGTCACCTTACCAGGTATATTTTTATATTTCATTTTGGTTTTGGTTTGTATTTCCCTAGTGATTAGTGATATTAAATAGCTTTCTATCCGTTATCAGTCATTATTTTCTCTTCTTTGAAGAAATGCCTATTGTTTTTCAATAGAGTTGTGTTGTTGCTGTTGTTGTTAGGTGCCATAGAGCCAGTATCCGACTGATAGCAACCCTACATACAACAGAGGAACATTATTGTTGTACTTCTCTGCATTCATATGGTTTTCAATGGCTGATTGTATTTTGAGAGTGGGTTGCCATGTCCTTCTCCAAAGCCTACAGCACCTGGTGTTACCAGGTGGTCTCTTACCCAAGGACTAACTAAGCCTGACCTTGGTTAGCTTCCTAGATCTGACTGGAATGGATACCACAGTGGTACAGCTGCAGGCAGAGTTGTTGTAGTTCATTCGTATTTTCAATTCTAATCCTTTATCACATAAAGTGTTTAGAAATATGTTTCCCAGTCCCTAGGTTGTCTTTTCACTATGTTTATTATTTCATTTGATATATATAAGCCTTTTACTTGGACATGCTCCCATTTACAATTTCCCCTTCCTTATCTACAGTTTCATTTTCCACAATTTCAGTTACCTATGGTCATCTGCAGTCCAAAAATATTAAATGGAAAATTCCCAATATGAACAAGAATGTTGAAACTGCATGCCATCTGAGTAGCGTGCTAAAATATTGCATAGTCTCACTCTGTCCTGCCTAGGACATGAATCTTCACTATATCCAGTGTTCCTACATTGTCAACGGTTTCCTTTATTTTACTGAAGTTTTTATTTTTCTGTAATTTGAGTTGTGTGTATTTGGTTTTGTTGACTGTGCTTTTGGGGTCAAATTAAAACAAAAATCATTGCCTAAACTAATGTGATATAGTATTCCTCTAATTTTTCTTGCAGTTGTTTAACAGTTCCAAGACTTATGCATAAGTGTTTAGTTCATTTTTGTGGTTTAAGGCAAGGTTCCAGTTTAGTTCTTCCACATAGGTTGTTGTTGTTAGGTGCTGTCGAGTGAGTATCTGACTCATAGCGACTCTCATAGGGTTTTCAATGGCTGACTGCTTCGGGATTGCCTTGGAAGTGGATTGCCAGGCCCTTCTCCCATTTTTGCAGTTCTGGGAATTGAACTCGGGTCCTCAGAGACTGCAGCGAAGTGCTCTACCAACTGAGCTAAATCTCAGCCCTCCACATAGGTAGCCAGATATTATAACTCTATTTATTAAAATGATCCTCTATCTCTATTGTACATTTTTGATATCTTTGTCAAAAATTGAGTATACATGTTTAAGTTCATTTCTGGCTCTTCATTCCATTCCATTGGTCAATCTGTTTTTATGCCAGTACCATGCTCATGCTGTTTTAATTACTATCACTTTATAACAGTTTGAAATCAGGTAGTCTGATGCTTCTTCCATTGCACATTTTGCTTCCATTTGCTTTGCCTATGGAATTTTGTAGTTCCATATGGATTTTATAATTTTTTAAAAACGGTCTAAAATACATTGGAATTTTCATAGGGACCTGGCAATCCACTCCCAAGGCAATTCCGAAAGAGGCAGCCATTGAAAACCCTATGAGGGTGTCTATGAGTCAGATACTGACTCAATGGCACCTAACAACAACAACATATTAAATATGCACAAGATTTTTGGTGATATGGACATTTTAACAATTTTAATTATCTCAGTCCATGACCCTAGGTATTTCACTGTGTAAATGGGTCATCAACATTTTCTTTCATCAATGTTTTATAGTTTAGTGTACACATCTACTCCGTGGATATGTTTGTTCATAAGTATTTTTTGTAACTATTGTAAATTGAGTTGTTCTCTTTATTTCCTTTCAGAATTTTATTGCTAGTATACAGAAACACTACTGAGTTCTGCATGTTGACTTTGTATCTTGCAAATTTATAGTGTTTGTTTAGTGTTTCTAACAGGATTTTTGTGGTGTCTTTATGATTTTCATATATAATTTCAAATCAATTTCTCAGGTAATTTCACTTCTTGCTTTTCTATTTGGATGGTATTTGTTTGTTTGTTTGTTTGTTTCTTCCTTAATTGATGTGGCAAAGATCTCCAACACAATGTTGAATAGAAAGAGTAAAACAGGCAGACTTGTCTTGTCTTGAATCTTAGAGGATAAAATTTCTAATTTTCATTAGTGAATATAATGTTAGCTGTGGGTTTACAATTTATGTTCTTTACATTCCTTCTTTTCCTAATATATTGAGATCTTTTGATAAAAAACAGTTGAATTTAGTCAAATCATTTTCTGCATCTAATGAGATGGTCATAAAATTTTTGTCCTTCATGTCCTTAATATAGCATATCACCACTATTTATTTGCATGCATTGAACCAACCTTGCATCTTAGAGATAAATCTCATTTAAACAACCCAATACACAAATGGACAAAGGAACTGAACAGATAGATCTCAAATGAAGAGCCCAGTAAACCATGAAGCACATGAAAAAATGCTCAATATCCCTAACTATTAGGGAAATGCAAATTAAAACAACTCTGAGATTCCACCTTACTACAGTAAGAATGGCCAAGATCAATAAAACAAATAACAACAAATGCTGATGAGGTTGTGGAGAAAAGGGAACACTTTTACAATGCTGGTGGAGCTATAAATTAGTCCAACCACTTTGGAAATCAATATGGAGGTATCTTAAAAAATTAAAAATCTACCATTTTTAGTTTTTTTATCCTATGACCCAGCTATAACACTATTAGGAATTTACCCAAAGGGAGCTGTGTCATCATACCACAGAGACACCTGCATCTCCATGATCAATGCAGCACTTTTCACAATAGCAAGGATGTGGAACCAACCAAAGTGCCCATCAACAGAAGACTGGATACAAAAACCATGGTACATATACACAATGGAATACTACTCAGGAATACTACTCAGCAATCAAAAAAAAAAGAAAAAAAAAAGAAAGAAAGAAAGAAATAATGTCATTTGCAGCAAAATGGATGAAATTGGAGAAAATTATTTTAAGTGAAAGAACACAAGCCCAGAAAGAAATAACACATGTTCTCACTTATATGTGGGAACTGAATCAAAATTATAAGAAAGAAAAAATCCTATGTGGAGGTAGGAACATAATAAAAAAAATAAAAATAAAGAAGCTAAAGACAACCTAGGGTAGAAGGGAAAATTTAGGGAACACAAAAGAAGGAGGGAGGGATCTAGCAAAAAGGGGAAATCCTGGAAGAGGAGAGGTGGGAGAGGAGGAACAAGGAGGCATGAGGAATGGGGGAGGGGGTGACCTCAGGGTGAATAGCCCAACTTTAATAGTCCTGGAAAGAATTATAATAACACCAATAATACCAAAGAATGGTAATAATATAGATGGGCTAGAAAATTCATGTAATAGTACTGACAATGTAAAAAGAAAGTTCACTACAGAAGAAGTTTCAATCTTAAACATAATTGGAACCCAAGGATATATAGAAAAATATTACCATAAAAAGACAAGCAAATGGAAGAGAAGTCTTTGGTGGGGGGGGGTGGGACTGGGGGAGAAAGTGCACAAGAAGGTAAGGGAGGAACTTATCTGTGTAATGTACAACAAAATTCATATATGGAAATGTCACAATGAACATCATGTCAGAATGAATCACATTAAGGTATACATTACAAATGTCCAATATAAATAAATAAATAAATAAATAAATAAATAAAATTAAAAATAAAAAAAAAATGTTGTCTGGCTCAAGAGTGTCACTGAACCTGTCCTTACTCTAGGGGCTGCCTGATTAATGAAGGGTTCTTTGCTCAATTACGCTCCATTAAGTTAAAAGAGGGGCTTGGAGTTAGCTCAGTTGGTAGAGCGCTGCACTGCAGTCTCTGAGATCCCGAGTTCAATTCCCAGCACTGCAAAAATGGAAGAAGGGCCTGGCAATCCACTCCCAAGGCAATCCCAAAACAGTCAGCCATTGAAAACCCTATGAGGGTTGCTATGAGTCGGATACCGACTTGATGGCACCTAACAACAAACAACAAGTTAAAAGAGAGTGAGATAAATCTTATTTGATTGTGGTGAAGCATTCTTTTACTATGTTATTCAATTTGATTTACTAATATATTGTGAGGAGTTTTGTATTTAAGCTGATGGGTAATATTGGCCTGTAGTTCCTTTTCTTAAAATATCTTTTCTGGATTTGGCCTTAGGGTAATGCTGGCTTTATAAAAATAATTTGGAAGTCTTCCTTCCTATTTGAATTCTTGGAAGAGTTTGTGACAGATTCATTATTCAGTTCTTAAATGTTTGTTAGACTTCAGCAGTGAATCCAATAACCTTTGGATATTTCCTTAATGCAAGACATTTTATTAGTGACTCAATCATATTAAGCATCACTGTTCTCCTCAAATGTTTTATTTCTTAATCATTCAGTTATTATAGGTTTTATGTGTCTAGAAAATTATCCATATGCTCTGTATTATCTAATTTGGTCACATATAAAATTTAATCTCTTGTGATGCCTTTTTTATTTTTGAAACATCCATAACTCCACTTTAAATTCAGGTTTATTTGAATATCTTTTTTTGGTTAATCCATTTAAAGATTTGTTGATTTTATTCTAACAATCTCTTAGTTAATTTTTTCCATTTTTTTCAATTCTCTACTTGATAAATTTCTATTATGATTGCTTTTCCTTTTCTATTCTCTTTTTATCCTTCTCTACTTAGAATGAGGGAACAACAGTATTTCAGAAAAGAAGCACCATGAATAAAAGCAAAGCAAGAAGATAAAATGAAACTGTATTACCGAATATGATTTTTGGAAGACCTGTTTATCCATTCTAGAACACCATCAGCCTCTGGGACATTCTATGAGGAAAAAAATAGTTTTTCAGCTTGTTTGAACCAGTGTATTTGGGGTTTGTATATTAGAGCAGCTTAGCTTCCATCACAAATAAGGTACAACTGGAGATATGCCTCAGAGGTAGACCATGTGGACTAGTATGTACAAGGACCTGGGTTCAATCTCTAGCAACACACACACAGACACACACACACACACATACACACACACACACACACACATAAAGGAAAAATTCAATAAACAGTTGAACACTTAGAGAACTAAGGAATCAGTGGAACTTGTTCACAGAAGCCAATGTAGAAGAAAATTTTACTAAGAAAACATAATATCAAAGAATTAAGAGACATTAAATGAGAAAAAAATCATTTCAAGTATATATTGAGATACTGATGATTTTAGTAAATTGAAGACTCTTAAAGTTTAGAGAAAACATCTGTAGGAATTAATAAAAGGGGTTAATGTGGAAAACAGCAAATTATCTGAGAAACTTGAAGCCTTATCAGGAAGTAGAAACTATGAATTTGTAGTGCAATCATCTAAAGTATTTGATAACTTTCTCTTGAAATGCTCAGTTCTTTGTGTGTAGATCACTATGTTGAAATCAAAGTATACAGCTAAGTGTATCAGGAATTTTCTCTCTTCTAGACAATCAATTATGTGAGAAGACAATAAAGATTACATACCTAAAATTCAGATTTTGTAACACTGGTAAATGACTTCATCACATTAGCATTGGGTACAGTGGCACGTGACTGTAATCACTGCACTTGGGAAGGTGAGACAGGAGGATTCCAATTTCAAATTTAACCTGGAATATGTTCTGAGTTGTTGTTGTTGTTGTTGTTGTTGTTGTTGTTCTTCTTCTTCTTCTTCTTCTTCTTCTTCTTCTTCTTCTTCTTCTTCTTTTTTTTTTGCAGTACTAGCAGTTGAACTCATGGCCTTGTGCTTGCATACTTTGCAAGTGCTATACCACTAAACTGCACCCTCAGCCCATTTTTTTTTCTTTTTTACTTTCTTTAAAACAGTCTCGCTAAATTATATGGACTGCCTCAGGTCTCAAACTTGCAGTCCTCCAGCCTCTGCCTCCCAAGTGTCAGGAATTAAAGGTGTGAGCCACCATGCCCAGCCTTACATACTGAGTTCTAGGCTGGCCTGTGCTACACAATGAAAGCCTGCCTGAAATAAAGAAAAAAATCAACACACACATACATACCACACACACACACACACACACACACACAGACACACACACACACACACACACACATTTAACCACTTTAAGAATTAATTCACATATCTGTGAAATGTGGATAACAAATGCCTGGTTATTAAAACCATACTTTTCTCTAGTGACAAAAAACTCTAACTCACAGTGGGTCCTACACAATCAAAAACATTTATTATAAACTGTCAGGTTTGTTAGAATTCTGTACCACTTGGATCTGTTTATCTTGACTAGTGTTTTCGGGACTTCATTCCAGGGAAAGATTACTTCCATTCCTTTTCTACATGGCTTCTTGATTCAGAACTGAGACTAAATATCTGAAACCATTATCTCAGACCATTATCTGAAACATGTTTTTAAAAGCAGAAGTTTCAGAGCCCCAGCAGAAATTTGCAGGGCCTCTAAAAGCCTTTGCTGGGACATGACCTCATGTACAGATTTCCATTCTATGGACCAAAGCAACTCATAAGCATGCCAGAGTGTGTTAGTCATAACTCTACCTATGTGACAAAATACCTCAAGTAAATAACCTAAGGGAGGAAAGGTTTACTTTAGTTGGTGGCTTCAGACATCTCCATCCCTGGTTGGCTGCCTTCGTTGCTTTTACACTATAGTAAGACAGAACATCATAGAGGGGGAGATGTGGTGAACCAAAGTTGTTCACTTCATGGTACCCAGGAGTAAGAAATGGAGGGATAGTAGGAGGGAGACAGAAAGAGAGAAAGAGAGGGATGATGGGGGATCAGTTAGACTCTTCAAAGTCACACCTCCCATGACCTACTTCTTTCACCTAGGCATCACTTCATAATGGCCCATTCAACTATAAACTGGTCAATGCTTTAACCCATTGAGATTTTCACCTTCATAATCTAATCACCTCTCCAAAGTGGCACCAGCTACTAACCAAATCTTGAACACATGAGCTGTTTGGGAAGACACTTCATACCCAAAGCATAAGCCAGAGGAAGAAGGATGGGAAAGTAGATATAACCAGGAGGGATAATTCAGTTAATGTTCACTGATTGTATTATTTATATGTCTTTATTATTGTTGTTGTTAGGTGCTATTGACTCATGTCCAAATCATAGCAACCTTCACAGAGTTTTCAATGGCTGATTGTTTTCAGGATTATTTCAGGAGTAGATTTCCATGTTTCTTTCATTTTTATAGTGCTAGGCATTGAAACCAGGTGCTCAGAGAGTACACAGCAGCACTCCACCAACTGAGCTAAACTCCAGCCCTGTATTTATTGTTATATATGTATTTATACTAATGCATAATTATTTCTATATAGTTTAAGAAGCAAAGCGATAAGAAACTGATAAGTTGTATATGAGAAGATAACCTCCAATATAGTAGGTTAAAGGAGAGAAGGCTATTTTGAAAGAGGTAGAACTTGTGGCTTAATATATTTGAGTTCATTGCAATTACAGCATCTTAGTATTTGATGTGGTGACAATGCCTTTGGCATTGATGAAAACAAGGCTCCATCACACTTTATTATTAAATGAATCAGCCAAATGGAGCACTAGGGAGAAAAATGATTCTGGAGTGAATTCTAAAATCTTGACTTAATTGGCATTTGATAACTTTAAACCCTGTAAAAATACTTATATGCAATAACATGAAGTATATAGATACAGGAGTTTTAAATTAAAGGCTGAAGAAATAATGCTTTGGAAATGATATTAAAACATTTAGAAAATGATGAGAGTATATTGTTCTATGTTTAGTGAAACATTCATGAAAAAATGTAAAAAGAACAAGAAAACATGAAAATAAATATTAAGTGCTGATGCTTTAATTTTTCAGTTAAGAGATAAATGGTTATTTCTTTGCTTTTTTGACCGCTTGGTATCTTCAACCTATATGCGCTGCACTGGTCATCAAACTTTATGTATATTCCCTTGATGAATTTGGAAGAGGAAGAAGCTACATTCACTCACAATTAGCTACATAGTTCAAAACTTTTGCATCATTTTTTTCCATTTTTCAATTACAATCCCTTTGGATTTAGGCCACCTATATTCTCCCCAATTTTGGAGCTGAAAAATTCTTTATGATATAGCTTAGTTCACAATTTTGTTCTAGTTCTTATGGAGGAAAACATTATTCATCTGAAAAGACTCCAGACAGGATAGGCATTTTTGTCTGCTAAGACTTAAGAAAACAAAGAAAATATTGGGAATAAGGTAAAGCAATGGGGGTTATTTATGAAGAGATAGGTATTTTAGAAAAGGGCCTTTGTCCAAAGGAAAGTTAAAAAAGGAAAGGCTTCTTCAATGAATTAGCTAATTGGAAGGATAAAAGAATATTTCAAAAAATGGTTTAAGTTCATTTAAAATTTAGCATAAACACCATTAGGATATATTTCCTCAAATCTTATATATTTCACTTGATTTTCACTAGCCCTATATTTATTACACAATTTCAAAATATTAATGTTCTCTCTTTCCCAAATTCCTTATATTATCCTCACAGGCTTTGCATTTGTATGTAAAACTCTAGTATAATACAGAAGGCATATTAGAGTCTGTCAGATTCCTTGCCTCCTTCACATGTATGAGTGACATGAGGCCCACATTTTGATATTGATCACTCAGATCCAAGGTAAACTTTTTCTGTCAAGTGATCTGCAGTGTTTCAAACACCAATTCATTAAGTAAATATTTTATGCAAATTCAAGAATTTAATTTCTGAGAAAAGTCAGGTTTTTTATTCTGTAACTTGTCCATCCATTCTAAAGAAACAGGGAAAAAGTGCTTTTGACAAATGCACTATAAGTTATCAAGTGTTTTGATCCTAATTAATAGAGCCATTAATTTTGTACAATCCTGTCTGATCTCAGAAGCTAAGCAGGGTTGAACCTCCTTAGTCCTTGGATGGGAGACCGCCTGGGAATACTGGGTGTTGTAGGCTTGGAGAAGGATCCAGTAGCCCACTCCTGAAACCATTAGCCACTGAAAAATCTATGAATAGCAGAGAAGCACTGACAGAATACGGGGCATGGCACATTGTTGGGTAGGGTTTTATACATGGGATCACTATGAGTTAGAATGGAATTGAGGCACCTAACAACAATGTTAATTGATATAGAGCCAACTCACACAATTGCTAATAATGGTTTACTCATTCATAATGAATTAAAATTTGTACTTAATTGCTTTTGAATATATGTTCAATAAAAGTAATTAGTAGAAAATAACTATGACTAAAGTAACTATATATAGCTATGTATGTATTGATTAAGCTATCAATTGATATTTGGTCATTTATCTATATATAAATCTAACTATCTACCCCACATGTCTGTCAGTTGTCATGCTGTGGGAACTTGTGTGTTGCTGTAATGCTGAAAGCTATGTCACCAATTTGTCAGATACCAACAAGGCGACCCATGGTGGACAGGTCTCAGCTGAGCTTCCAGACCAAGACAGACTAGGGAAAAGGACCTGGCAGCCCCCTCCTGAAACAATTAGCCAGTGAAAACCATACGGATTGTAGAGAAACAGTGTAAAATATAGTGGGAGAAAATGAGCCTTCCAAGCTGGAAGACATTCAAAAAACAACTGGGGGAGAGTTTTCTCCTCAAAGTAAAGTCAACCATAATGATGGTAATAGAGTAAAGCACCTGGGACATACATTTACAGATGTGACACAATTCAAAATGAGAAAAAATACAGTGACTGCAACAATGGACTCAACCATAAAAAGATCATGGGCATGGCACAGGGTTGGGTAGTGTGTTTTTCTATTATACATAGAGTAGCTATGCATTGGACCTTAATGGTACATAACAATATCTACCTGTATTTATGACTGGCTTTAGGAAAAAGCTGAATAATAAGAAAGTAAGTTTCCAGTACATTTAATCTTACACAAAATGTTAGTGAAAACAATTTGACCCTAACTCATTTAGATAAATAAATTATTGCCCTTGGCCTAATTGTCATTGTATCTTTTATGGTAGTCACTTGCTATTTCTTTTATGATTTCCTGCATCACAAGTAAATGTGCCCTTATGGTTTTCTTTGGCTCCCATATTCCCAGTTCAGACCTCATACAATTTTTTTCCCATAATTCACACAAAGTTCAAATGTCAAATCACTTAATTTTATCAAATAATTCCAATTTCTGTATATTTTCTAAATGCTGCATAAGCAGACCCACCTCATTCTCTTCATCCAGGGTCATTTTTTTAAATCCAAATATATACAAATATATAATGTAATTTCCCCACATTAAATTAGTTTCAGATTTTAATTCAGTGGGTTCAATTCTCAGAATCACAAAAAACTGCCAGATATTTTAATTCAAGTAATGGCACAAATCTTTCACAATTACTCCAAAATGTCACCTTTGAATTGAAAATTTGATTTCCTAAATATCACCTGTGAATTCTTTTTGGATTTTTTCCTCAAGGGACCCAGAATTCAGTATAAATGATAGTTTGGTTCAAACTAAGTTCCAATTATATATTTAATGTGAAAAGTAAAATAAACTAAAACACTTATGGATACAAAGCTGTTATGGGAGACAAATTGGCTGGGGTTTAAAGTGAATAATATAGTAACAAGGTGATTGTGATGAAGTTACTTATGCCAAATCTCAGTTTTCCCATGTGAAAATTGGTGTAATATAATAAATGCTTTGCAGTGAATATTTGATCTTCAGTCACATATTTAAACTGCATTAAAATTGCATTATTACATTATGGAAAAGTATAAATTTCTTTTAACTAAATAAGTTACATACTTGCAGAAAATATATGAAAGAGATATAAAATTATAAAACTTGAGCATTGGTATTTCTTTATAAGAGATTAGATGCTAGGTTTCTGCCCGAGAATTAATATTTCAAAATTCACATTTTGTCCTATGAATTCAGAAAAGCTTTTCCTGAACACTCTACAAACTTTCAAGTCTAAGATCTCTCCTGCATAAACCCACCATGATTACTGTTTATCACATCATCAAGATTTCTTTTAGATATAAATTGCTGTCTGCAACCATCTTTCTTGATTTACCCTTGGGATTATTTAATGCTTTCACACTAGAGGGCCCAAACAAGTTCATGGCATGAAAAGTGCACTCAACATATATTTCCTGAGTGAATGAAAGCCTACAACATAAAAGGAGATAAAGTCTTGTTTCCAAGTCTACTGAGAAAGACATCCATTGTATTTTATAAATATCTGGTTAGTTAATTAATATATATTTGATATATAAAATGCAAAAAAAATGCAAAAGGAATTCTATTAAGAGCTCCATGCAATAAGTGATTCACAGAAAAATGTCACTTATGTTGTGTTTTGGGAGCTGACACAGCTTACTTTCATTTAATCTCTTTTTTTCATCATATTGGTTTATATTATTTTATGGCTTTTATATGCCTATTAAGAATTAGTTTTATTTTTTAATGTAGAAATTAATAATGCCAATGCACTTCTAGAAATGACATTTTATTTTATTAGAGAGAAGTACACATATGTGCCTGCAGCTGTAGCGCTGTGGCATCCGATCCCGTCAGATCTCGGAAGCTAAACAGGGTCGGGCCTGCTTAGTAACTGGATGGGAGACCGCCTGGGAACATCAGAAGCTGTAGGCTTGGGAGAAGGACCTGGGAACCCCCTCCCAAAAATCAATCTGCCATTGAAAACTCTATGAACAGCAGAGAAGCACTGACCATAGTGTTTCTCCTGTTGTACAGAGGGTCGCTATGAGTCGGATACCGACTCGACTGCACCTAACAACAACAACACATATGTGGATGTAAGGTCTGTTTGAATGAAGACATTTACTTTGTAAACTTCCCCATTTCCCCTTCCTTCCTTGCTCACTTAATTCCTTCATCTCTCTCTCTCTCTCTCTCTCTCTCTCTCTCTCTCACACACACACACACACACACACACACACACACACACACACACACACACAAGCACTCTAGATAAAATCCTGACTGAATAAAGTTTGGAAGAAAAAGTATGATGTGTAATTTTTATCATGCTTACTTGAGGGGATTTGAGAAAGTCTTTGGGAGACTATTAATGGAGTAATCATCATTTTTAATGTCTTAATGGATACAATTCTCAAAATGCATCACAAATTAAACTTTGTATTAATATTTTATTCACTTTCATTAAAGATAATTGGAATTTTTGCAACAGACCTGAACAAACAATTCTTCTTTTTCTTCTTTTTTTTCTTTTCTTCTTTGCTCAACAGTAGTACAAAGTACCACTGATTATTTCTTTAGCTCTTTCTTATCCAAATTTTATATGTATTTACATGTGGGTTTGTGTATATATTTTCCCTAATTTTTCCTAATTAATCATTTCCACTTATTCTTTAGGAACTGGGATTTAGCTCAGTTGGTAGAGTGCTGCTCTGCTCTCTCTGAGGTTCTGTGTTTGATGCTCAGCACCATAAAATAGGGAGAAGGATGTGGCGTCCCACTCTCAAAATAATCTTGAAACAATCAGCCATTAAAAACCCTATTAGGGTCATTATGAGTTGGAAAGGATTCAATGGCACTCACCAACTTATTCTTTTGTTATATTTTTCCAGTATTTATGAATATATCCAGTTTTTCTACAAATTTAAATTTTCTAGAAACTAAAGGAATAATTCACCAAGGAGACTTTAAATTTTATCTATTAAATGTAGTGTATTTCTCTTTGTAGTCTGAATTAACTTGTGACTTTTTTGTTCAATTTTGTTCTTATAAATGAACTCTAAAGTGGCATCCTTATAATTGGAATGTTCTAGGCATCTTTTTTAATTTCTGGGTTTTTATTTCCTGAACCTGTACATTTACCTCCATCTGAGCATCCAATGCTTGTATAAAGTACAATACTAAGTGTTCCATTAAGATTTCTAAAGGTAAAATCTTTGCAACTAATAGCCTAGTCCAGATAAAAACTTTCTTCTTTTGTATTATAGCTGAGATTATTGTGAGTTCCAGAGAGTGCTCAGCACAATGAGAAAATAACAAAATCCACCAAAAATTAATCACAGGAAAGATTTTTTAAAAAATCTTGCACAAAATCTTCCAGAGCGAAGGGAAAAAAATAGGTCAACTACAATAAAAAAAGATCACAATCACATAATAGCAGATTGCTCACTACTAACAGTGAAGCAAAAAAACGATGATGTAGTCCAACATTTTTGTTGAGTAATGATTTTTATTCAAATTTTCGTTCCTACAAAGATTATAAGGGAATTTTGAGGATAAAATCAAGACATTTTTATAAATGTAAAGATCAATATTATTTATCCACCATCCATAATTTCTTAGGATTTTGGCTTAGTCTTGAGAAGCCAGCAAGGCACTGGTATCTAGTGTCTGGTGAGGACTTCTTGCTGCATTTTCACATGGCAGAGGACAGAGAGGCTAAAAGACTAACAGTGTGTTCTTACATTGAGAGAAGGCAGAAAATCAAGCTACTCAAATGCTGTGTGAAGTGGTTTTTTTTTTAATTTTTTTTAATTTTTATTTTTTTATAAGGGACTTTATTCCCTTAGTGAAGGAGGAACCCTAGTGGCTTTTGTTAGTTGTTGTTAGGTCCTGTCGAGTCATGTCCGACTCATATTGACCCTCATAGTGTTTTCAATGGCAGATTGTTTCGGGATTGCCTTGGGAATGGGTTGCCACATCCTTCTTTCATTTTTGAGGTGCTGGGACTCGAACTCGGGACCTCAGAGACTGCAGAGCGGCACTCTACCAATTGAGCTAAATTATGGCTTAGTTATCACTTAAAACTACAGTTTACCCTATCATCATATTAACAACACCTGAATTTTGGAGATGGTCTACTGAAACCACAATATGTGTATTCCAGCAAAATAAAGAGGTAAAAATGTGTAATTCACGAATAATAGGAAAACAAAGAGAATAAACATATAATCTGGAAAGGAAGGGATAGATTAGGGAAGTAGTGAGAAGAGAAGTTGTCTTCACATAAAAGCAAGCCTAGAAATCTATCCCCACGTGTCTTTCAGCTTGTCATGCTCTGGGGGCTTACATGTTGCTGTAATGCTGAAAGCTATACCACTGGAATTTCAGCTACTATCAGGGCCACCCATGGTAGACAGGTTTCAAGTAGACTAGGGGAAGCACCTGGTAGCCCAGTCCTGAAACAACCATTGAAAACTCTCTGAATAGCAGAGAAGCACTGTCAAATACAGTGTCAAAAAATGAGCACCCTCCCCAGTTGGATGTTATTCAAGAGATGCCTGGGGAAGAGTTGCCTCTTCAAAGTAGAGTTGATATTAATGATGAGAATGGAGTAAAGGCCCTGGACCCTGTATTTTCTGATGTGACATGACTCAAAATGCAGATAAACACACTGGCTGCAATAATGGGCTTGAACATAAAAAGATGGCACAATGTGAAGTAGTGTTTCCTTCTGCTGTACACAGGGTTTTCATGAGTCAGACCCAACTCAACAGCCCCTAACAAACAAACAAACATGAGATCAATCAGCCCATATTGGAGTAAGTGACTTCTGGAAAAAACCTCAGTAGATTAGTTTATGTATTAAAATACTTGAAAAAAGAGAACGTAATGATGAGAATTTAAGGGCAGGAAAATGCAAAGAATTTAGAAAATCTGACTTGAGGAAAACACTAATGTAATTAAGTTGAAATATTTTAGTTTGGAGCTTATGATATTTACATTAAAGTTATATGAAAGCCTATCATGATACCACACACCTGTAGACTCAGTGACTCAGAAAGCTGAGGCTCATGCATTCAAGACAGAGGAAGCCTCTGTAACTTAGTGAGAACTTGTCTCAAAATTTAAAAACAGTTTGGGAACACATCACTATAGTAGAGCATTTACTTAGCATGTGTGAACCCTGGATTCAATCCCTGGTACTGAAAAAACAAACAAACAAACAAACAAACAAACAAAGTTATATGGGAAAAGGGAAGATGTAAGAATGATAAACAAAGAAATAAACAGGAAGTTCAAGTTCAAAGTCAGCCTGGACTACATAGTGAGATATTGCCTCATGAAAGAAAGGAGAAAGGAAAGAATGAAAGAAAAAAAAGAAAGAAAGAAAGAGAGAGAGAGAGAAAGAGAGAGAGAGAGAAAGAAAGGAAGGAAGGAAGGAAGGAAGGAAGGAAGGAAGGAAGGAATGAAGGAAGATTAAAAATAGATTATAAGAAGAAATAAGACTTTTAAGTTTAGTAGTACTGGGGGAAGTAATAAGGAGTGAGAGAGAGAAGTGGGTTTTCATTTTAATTTTTGGTGTGCTTTAATAGGAAGAATTCTATGACTCTCAATGATCTTCACCCTTGGAGCTGTGTGTCATGGCACATACCATAACTCTAACACTCAGGAGGCTAGAGTAGGTGTGTTGGAGGTTCCCATCTTATAATATTGTAGGCAAAATCTATGGCTAAGATCAAATATCCTTCATAGAATTCTGGGTTATATAAACATGGGGATTTTGTATACTTAACTGTTGATTGTTGTTGTTGTTGTTAGGTGCCGTTGAGTCGGTATCCGACTCATACCGACCCTCTGTACAACAGGGGAAACACTATTGTCAGTGCTTCTCTGCTGTGCATAGGGTTTTCAATGGCAGATTGATTTTTGGGAGGGGGTTCCCAAGTCCTTCTCCCAAGCCTACAGCTTCTGGTGTTCCCAGGTGGTCTCCATCCAGGTACTAACCAGGCCCTGCCCTGCTTAGCTTCTGAGATCTGACGGGATCGGACGCCACAGGGATATGGCTGCAGGCTAGCTGTTGATAGGGTATGTATTTTAGATCTGATATCAGTGAAAGTTTAGATAGAAGACAGTGAATGAAGGCTTAAAACAATTATCTCTTACGGCTACATGGAAAGAATGAAATTATAAATGATGAATTTAAGTATTGGACTAAGGAGATTTCTTACTAAATTCTAAAAAACTTTTACATTAAAATATGGGAAAAAAGAAATGGAAGAATCATGAAACCAAAAACAATAGGTGTATGATAATTCAAGGTTTCTCAATCTAGATGGTACAATATTAAAATTAAATGGTCAATTTGACTAATATGGCATAGACAAGTAGCTAGTTTGTCAATATTTTACTGAAAACACAGAACTATTATAAACTCAGAAACAAAGACAGACCTCTGAGAAGTGTAAATAGGTCATTGTCCTTTATTCACTTCAGCATGTAGTCAACATGGAGAAGGGATTATCTCCAAACGATTTAATGCATATGGCTTTTGCTAAATTCATTGAAACTTGGTGTAGTTTAAAAAATATATGGAATGTTTTCTTGTAAAATTTTCATTAGTAGGAACACTGCAAACCTAGAATGAAGAATAAATAAAGGGCACAAAATTAAAACAGAGTGCTGGACTCCTAAAATCTACTGACCTGGAACAGACCAATGAAACTACTCAGTTACAAACAATTGCTATTTTTCACAAGAAAAGAAAGAATAACTCCATGGGTAGGAAGTAAAAATCCACAGGGAAAATAACCCAGAGTTTAGTGCTAAGAGCTATAAATGAGAATTATTACCAATCTTTGAAGCCTAAGTAAGCAACTCCAGCTGGAATTTACTTGACTGGATTTCAAAGCTGTTTTGGGCTGGTTCCTCTTTTACCAGTTCTCATTTTTTTTAGGACAAATGTTTAAAACTAGTTCCCTACATAGGATCCAGAATTGTCTCTTGGAATTTTAGGCATAGATAACATGTAACTTTAGTTTTGCTTGTTAAAGATAGCAATGAATTGTGCTTCTGAACGGCATACAAATACCATCACCCAAACCTGGTTTAGAGGTCTTATAGTAGATTTAGTTAGAAGAAATGATTTTATTATTGATATGATGTTATCATGGGGACTTTCTGGGGACCTGGGTATAGAAGAAATGTATTTTGCATGCAGAATATTAGGGAGGGAAGAGTGTGGATTATGATGATAGAGATTCTAAAATGAACTCTACTAAGGTTTGATATGGGTTGAGTGTATCCTCTAAATTTTTCATGTGCTTAAAGCTTGGTCTCCAGTGTGGCAAACTGAGATATAGGGTCCAAAAGAGAGGGATTAGCTCATTGAGAACATTGGTTTTAGAAGAGAATAATGCAGCTCTCAGAGGACTCCAATTTGTTCCCACAGAAAGTCGTTTGTTTTACAAATGCTGGAGAGGATGTAGAGAAAATGGAACCCCTTTTTACACTGCTGGTGGAAATGTAAATTTGTTCAACCACTTTGGAAATCAATATGGAGATATCTTAGGAAAGTAGAGAAAACTAGAAATCAAACTGCCATATGACCCTATGATACCACTCTTGGGAATATAATGAAAGGTTGATAAGTCATCATACCACAGGGACCCCTGCAGTTTCATATTCAATGCAGCACTCTTCACAATTGCAAGGGTATGGAATCAAGCAAGATGTCCATCAACAGAGGAATGGATAAAAAAAATTGTGGTATATATACAAAATGAAATATTACTTAGCAATAAAGAAGAATGAAATAATAATTTGGAGTAAAATGGATGGAACTGGAGAATATTACCTTAAGTGAACAAACCCAGGCCTCAAAAGAGAAATACCGTATGTTCTTACTCAGATGTAGAAGCTACATTTAAATTAAAAGAAGAAAAAAATTAAGATGATCAATCAGGCTTATCTAAGAAGGGAAAATGAAACCAGAGTAGGAAGAAGCAGAGAGGACTCTAGGGATGGGGAGTGGAGGCTGAAGAAGAGGGAAAAGGAGGGGGGGAAATAATGTGGAGGGATAAAGAGTGAGAGAATAATCTTGAAATAGAAGATGCAACAAAATAAATACATGAGAAAACAGGCAATATAACCCATTTGATATTATTATATTTTAATCAAGTAGTTGATTAATCATGTAAGTTGATTAAGGTCTAACCAAAAGCCATGTAATAGTTGCATAATAGAAAAAACCTTATTACTCTACACCCCCACCAACATTTATTTAAAAAATGAAAAAAAGAAGGTGGGTTGTTTTAAAAAGAGCACAACTAGTCCTTCCCTAGTGTCTTCTTCCTGTGTCTCCATGGGATCTCTCCTCAAATGTGATCTCATGATCTCATCTGCCATGATCTCATTTGCCATGATGTGGGTACTCCTGAGAGGTTAAACATATAAGGACACTCTAGTTTGGACTTTTCATCCCCTGGGATTGTGTCCTAAATAAATCTCTTTTGTTTTTACATTACCCAGCCTCAGATATTTTGTTATAGCAACTGAAAATGGATTTACACAAATTTGGGTGGCACATGCTTTATATAATCTCCTTTTCTTGAGACTAGGCTGGACATGAGAATTTTAGGGGTTATCATCCTTATGATAATTGCATTATGTGACAAAAAGAATTGTGCAGATGAAATCAAGATAAAAAATTTGCTTCACCTTAAAGTAGGGAGAATATCTATTTAGATTTCTCTGACTTTATCACACAATGCATGACGTCTGGTATTAGAGGTCAGAGATAATGAAAATCAGAGATTGACAATCTCAGCAGGATTCACTGGGATGTTGATGCCTTAATGATGTAGGGAGCCTTGTGGCCAGAAATGCAAGAGTCCTTTAAGTGCTGATTGTAATCCCTGCCTGAGATCCAGTAAGGAAACAGGCACTTGAGGACTCAAGCCACAAGAGTTGAATCCTGTCAATGAGAATAATGCCTTAAAAATAAATTCATCCCTAAAGCCAACAGGCAAAAATTTAACCTAACACCTCAACTTCAGCCCTGGAGACTCTGAGCCAACAACGTAGTAATATCAATCTTAGGGTTCTGATCTATTGAACTGTAAGAAAGTAAATCAGTAACATTTTGTTAGGTTTGTACTGTTATGCAAGAATAGAAAGTTACTGGAAAGCTAGTATTTCACTGTATATGAAATATATCATTCAAAATAACAATAATTTGCAAAAGCAGCATTCATCTTCAATTAGAAGAAAAAAGAAGAGCAAAAGTGATCCTTTAGAAAATTGTAGAAGATGAGATGAAGTTAGCTAGACAGAGATGACAGTGAGAGGATACCACAGCTGGCTGACAGGAGACCTTATCCCTTTATGTGAAAAGTGAAAACAAATGACAATTTTAGAAGCAGTATCATATAGACGAAGTAAAAACATGTACAACAACCTGGGAAGAGAATGATAAAACTGTTAGAAAGGAGAAAGAGAATGCTGAGAAATTGAAATATTTTTCTTATTATTTTTAGTCTCTAGTTCAGAGCATTGAAGTTAATTATATTTCTGGATTCTTGAAACAAATCATTACCACTTCATGCAATTGTTTTCTCTTATTCTGTTTTTTTTTTCTTTCATACAACTATACATTGTATCCTTACTCCACACTACTTATTTTCTTCTCTGTGGAAAATATTCTAATGTGTTTGAGATATATCATTGCGCATATTAGTGAAAAAAGTGTGCTGCTGTTTAAATATTTATAAGCATATTTGATCTCATTCTGTTTCTTAATTTTTAAGTTACTTTCAAGATTTATCAACATAGCTATGAGTAGATCTTCTTATTTCTAATTTATTGGATCCTCTTGTTGTTAACATTCCTCCGGATTATATATTAATATCAGTGGCCAGATCAATTCTATTTATTCTATATTACACTTTTCTCCAAGTTTTCTCTCTCTCTTTCTTTCTTTCTTTCTTTCTTTCTTTCTTTCTCTCTTTTTCTCTTTCTTTTGCTTGTAGTGTTGGGTAATTTGAACCCAGCATCTTGTGTATAATACACAAGTGTTTCACCATTGAGCCACATCCCAAACCCCTTTTGTAATATTTTATTTTTAGACAAGATCTCACTAAATTGTGTTGGGGATTTTTAAAATAATATTCCCAGCTAGGGTCCCTCATAACAGCTTGAGGGGCTGACCCCTAGTTGACCCCAGGACTCATCTCACTCGCTCAAAACAGCCCTTCCCATCGAGTGAGCAAAGATGGCCCCCAGCCAGCTTGACCAGCCCTAACCACCTTAACTTTGATTGGCTCCCCTCACCACCTTGCAGGTAATAACTGTCTCCACTTGGCAGTTATGTCCGTTTGCCCCCTGTGTGCCAGCTGTGGGCCCTGATTGGCTGAACCCCACCATGTGACCCTTCCAGGACCCTATAAAAGCAGGGCTCCTGGACCCCATATCCATCCCTGTAACACCACCGATCCTCACCTCTCTGACCATCTCCTGAACCTCATCACCTGGACCAGCGCTCCCTACTCCAGCAAGACCATCTAGCAAGCCGGCAAGATCAAGCCCAGGGGCCCCGAAGAGCCGAAGGCATCTAGCAAGCCACGAAGAGCCTCCCAACTCCTCCCATCTTTGGGAAGGAGGGGGGTAAAGAAGGCCAGCCGCAAGAGTCAAGACCATTGGACCTCAGCTGAACATCTGCGGCTGTGGCTGTGCCTTTAAGGCTGAGCTGTACCAGCACTTAGCCTACAGCGTTCTATGCTGCAGGCCTAGAGCCAGCACTTAAAGGGATAGAGTCTTGCTCTATAGGGGCTGCTTGCTCCTTGCTCTCCATAAGGGGAGCACCCCAATAAACCTTCCCTGTCCTTCTCCAACCATCTGAAGGTCTCCCGAGGTCCTTCTTTCCCGACATCGGCCATGTTTTTATGTTGAGGGTTTGGCCCTAACTTTAGCCGGGCTAGAGCTAAAACCCTGACAAAACTGCACAGGCTACTTCTATCCTCAAGCTCATGATCCTTCTGCTTCAGCCTCCTCAGTAGTTAGGATTACAGGCCTGCCTTGAAGCAACAGCTCAAATTGTGTTTTTTGTTTTGTTTTGTTTTGTTTTTTTCCTTCTGTATATAGGTCTTTGTTCATGGTATAGAATTTTGAATAAATGCTTGCTTAAAAATTAGACCGATTGGGAGGCTGAGGCAGTAAAGTTGTAGGACAGAGAGAATCTGTACAACTTATTGACATTCTGTTTCAAAATAATAAATAAATAAATAAAGAAGCAAAAGGTGTGGCTCAGTGGTAGAGCACTTGCCTTATATGTGCACAGCCAGGGGTTCAAACACCCAGTACTGAAAAAACATTACACTAAAATTTTGATTGAAATTGCATTAAAACAGGATAATGGACACCTTTATAATATAGCCTTATCATCCACCAATGTGAAACATGTCCTAAGAAGTTTATTAATGTTTTCAAATACTGTCCCTATGGTTTGTATTTTTATGGTTAAATTCATTCCTGTAGACCATATATAGATTTTGTTGGCTTGGTTTATTTCTGTTACTTGAATAAAATCTTAAAATTTCTTATATAGTATTATTATTATTGTTTTTAAGTGCCATCTGACTTGTATGAGCGTCTGTACAACAGAAGGCAACATTACCTGATACTGTGCCATCCACATGATCTTTTTTTAAAATATTTGAGTCCATTATTGCAGCAACTGTGTTTCTTCTCATTTTGAGTCATGCCACATAAGCAAATGGGGGTCCCATGGGCTTTACTCCATTTTCATCATTAAGATTGACTTTAATTTGAGGAGGCAACTCTGCCTGAAATATCTTTTGAATGCCTTTTAACCTGGAGGTTCATTTTCCAGCAATATATTTGACAGTGCTTCTCTATTATTATTCATAACATTTTCAATAGCCAATTGTCTCAGAAGTGGGCTGCCAGATCCTTCTGCCTAGTCTGTCTTAGTCTAAAAGCTCAGCTAACATCTGCCCAACATGGGTGATCCTACTGGTGTGTTGAAATACCAGTGGCATAACTTTCCGTATCAAAGCCTCCAGAAAGCCCCCACAGCATGACAAGCTGAGAGATATGAGAAGGATTTAATTATTATCTGCTGTTTATATAGGAAAATATTGATGATATTGTAATCAAATCTTATATATAGTAACAAAATGTTTTATACTTGCTTATTAATTTTTATAGTTATGGATTGACTCCAAAGTTATATGACCCTATAATCTGAAAACAAGTTTTATCTTTTCTTAAACTTTATGTTATTTCTTTTCCTTTTCTCATAACATTGACCATGACCTTTAGTTATAGCTTTAAAAATAATTGTAGTTATTGGGCTGGGCAAGTTGGTGCATGGCTGTAATCCCAATGACTTGGGAGGCAGAGGCAGGGGAATCGCAAATTCGAGACCAAAGGCAGTTTACGTAATTTAGTGAGACCCTGTCTCAAAAATTAAAGTAAATATATGGCTTGGGTTGCTGCTCAGTGGTACAGCACTTACAAAGTATGCAAGTGTGAGGCCCTGGGTTCAATCCAAGTACCACACAAGAAATTTAAAAAATAAAAAATTTTAAAACTTAAAAATTTTTAAAAATGTAGTTATTAAAGTTTCTTGTTTATTTCCAAGAGTAAATGTATGTACAAAATTTAAATATACACTTCTCAGTTGTATGGCAGTATATAAATTTAACTAACTTTAACAGTGGGGCCTGAACTTTACCAAATGCTTTTTTTTTTCCTGTACTGGGAAGTTGAGCCTAGGGCCTTGGGCATATTTTGCAAGTGCTTTACTAGTGAGTTGCATCCTTAGCCCCTTTATTGAATTTCTTTTTGTCTTGAGATAGGGTCTTGATAAACTACACAAGCTGCCCCTGGTTTTGAACCTGTCTCAGACACCTGAGTCACTGGGATTGCAGGTGGGTAATATTGAGTCCAGGTTCAAAATGCTTTTTTATTTTTCTTTTGACATCTGAAATAGTTGTACTATTTCTTGCCTTTGAATATTAATGTAGTGAATATGATACTGGTGTAGTTTAGGGGTTGATCTCTCCTTGTATTTCTAAGTAAAAAGTCTTTTTTGATCAAAATTTGTTATGTAATATTTGGAAATATTTTATGTAAGAAATTAGATATAATTTTTTAAGAAAGACTTTTTGTTACAATTTTTCTTGCAACAAACTGAATAAAGTAGCAATTAACTGTTTATAGAAAAGTTGTTAGAGCATTCTCATAAAACTACCTAATAAATTTTATATGATCAATCTATTATGCTTTTTATACACTCTCTTGTTTCATCTATACAATTACTCATTTTTTTTCTTTTGAAAAGGACTTTCAATGTAGCTTAGGCTGGACTGGAATTTGCTATATGGTCCAGACTGGACTTGAACTCACAATCCTCCTGCCTTCACCTCCCTAGTGCTGTGATTACACACATGTGCCACCAGACTCAGCTGCAATCATTCTTAAAACACAATAGTTTTACAAATTCCTTCTGACTGTATCACTTTAATGCGTTTTTCCCCTTTTTTAATTTTTGTAAATTTTTTTCTTTTGCAAGTAAACCCAGGGCCTCACCCACTAACACATGAGATGTGAGGTAATGCTCCATCACTGAGCCACACCCCCAAGCCTTTTTTAAAATTATTTTTTATTTTATTTTTTTGCATGACTGGGTCTTGCTAAGTTGCACAAGGGCCTCTGTCTTTGAACCTGTGTTCCTCCAGGCTCTTCATATCCCATTCCTATGCTGGGCATGTGCTACCATACTCAGCCCCTTCTCTATTTTATTTATTTTTACTTTTACTCTTCCTTTTTCTTGTTCATTCTTCCAAAAGTCTCTGCTCTATAGTGAGACAAACAAACAAAGAAACAACAACAAAAAGATCTAGTAGTTAAAAAAATGTTATATAGGGCTGACTTTGTCCTGTATTTTATCAATATTTTGCACTTTATTTTTCTCTTTGCTTTTTAAAATACTTTTTACAATTCTCTAAGATAAATGTTAACCTTGTTTGTTTAATTGGTATGCATGTAACTTTTCTTGATTCCTGATAAATGGATTTAAAGTTACAAAATTCCTTCTAACAACTGCCTCTTCGTTTATTTTTCTTTTCTTTTGCAGTATTTGGTATCAATCTAGGGAACTGTACATATTAGGCAAATGCTCTACCGCTAAGTTATATCCTCAGCCCTTTTTGTATTTTATTCATTTTGAGACAAGGTCTCCCTAAGTTCCACAGGCTGTCTCTAGCCTTCAACTCCTGATCCTCCTGCCTCAGCCTCCTGAATAGCTGGGACAACAGATGTTGGTTACAGCACCTGTCTGCCTTCATATTTATATATAATTTTCATTGCAACAATTTCAGTACCTATTAGTTCTAGGGCGGGAGTTTAACTCAGTTGATAGAGTACAGCTCTGCACTTCTCTGAGGATCTAGGTTCAATCCCCAGCACTGCAAAAATGAGAGAAGCATGTGGGAATCCACTCATGAAGCAATCCTGAAACAATCAGCCATCAAAAACTCTATGAGCATCCCTGAGTTAGATTCATGTCAAGGGCAATTAACAACAAAAGCAACATTAATTCTAAGTATTATGAGACACATTTTTCAATTTCTTTTAGAACCTAAAGTTTTCATTGTAGTACATTAATTATAAATATTTATTTATTACTTTCTTTTACTTAATTATACTTTGACACTATCTAATGAGCCTTCAGCCATAGTCCTGTGGCATCAGATCCCGTCAGATCTTGGAAACTAAGCAGGGTAGGGCCTGGTTAGTACTTGGGTGGGAGACCGCCTGGGAACACCAGATACTGTAGGTTTGGGAGACGGGCCCAGCAACCCACTCCCTAAAATCAACCCGCCATTGAAAACCTGTGAACAGCAGAGAAGCACTGACAACAGTGTTTCACCTGTTGTACATAGGGGGCTCTATGAGTAGGATTCTGACTCGACGGCAGCTAACAACAATCTAATATGATTACATTATGTTAAGACAAATATTCTGATAGCATTCATCTTTTGAAATTGATATTAGTTTCATGGTTTTTAAAATTCGATTTTTAAAAGCTCTGTATCTGTTCAAAAAGAATTTGGGTGGTTCCTTTGGATCAGAGGAGAAAAAGATCTTTAATATTTTCACCTTATCCACTTTTTTCTAACTTAAGGTTGAATTAAGAAAAATAAGGTTTAAGCTAGGCCTCTGGTACCCTCTTGTATTTCAAGTGACTGGAGAAATTGGGGCAGGATTATTGAGGGCAGAGGCAGCCATCTATACAATTACTAATTTTTTTTCTTTTGAAAAGGACTTGCAATGTAGCTTAGGCTGGACAGGAATTTGCTATATGGTCCAGACTGGACTTGAACTCACAATCCTCCTGCCTTCAGGAGGATTCAGTGAGACCCTGTCACAAAATAAAAAAAATATTTAGAAATGGGGCTGGAGATGCAGCTCAGTGGTGTTATTTGCCCAAGGCACAAGGCCCTGCATTCAGCTCTCAGTAGCACAAAAAAAAAAAAAAAAAAAAAAAGGAAGATGAAGAAGGAGGAGGAGGAGGAGGAAGAGGAGGAGAAGAAATGTTTTTAAATTATAAATTTGTTTCGTTGTTGTTGTTGTTGTTGTTAGGTGCCGTCGAGTCGGTATCCGACCCATAGCGACCCTCTGTACAACAGGGGAAACACTATTGTCAGTGCTTCTCTGCTGTGCATAGGGTTTTCAATGGCAGATTGCTTTTTGGGAGGGGGTTGCCAGGTCCTTCTCCCAAGCCTGCAGCACCTGGTGTTCCCAGGCGGTCTCCCATCCAGG
>VMDO01026754.1:0-26245 GCA_007922755.1 Pedetes capensis
GGGAGGAGGGAGGAGGGAGGAGGGCGGAGGG
This sequence comes from Pedetes capensis, assembly GCA_007922755.1. Taxonomy (NCBI): domain Eukaryota; kingdom Metazoa; phylum Chordata; class Mammalia; order Rodentia; family Pedetidae; genus Pedetes; species Pedetes capensis. The sequence goes on from VMDO01026754.1 coordinate 32, forward strand.
CGAGGAGGAGGAGGAGGAAGAAGGGGAGGAAGAAGAAGAAGTAGAGGAAGAAGAGAAGGAAGAAGAGGAAGAGGAAGAGGAAGAAGAAGAAGAAGAAAGAAAGAAAAAGGTGGGAGGAAGAAGAAGAGGAGGAGAGGGAGGAGGAGGAGGAGGGGGGGAGGAGAAAAAGAAAGAGCCAATGAGTCACATCACTACACCTGTGTCTCAGTAGCCACAGAATGGGTATTGGCCCTGACCACAGAGTTCAGCTGCTCATGTCCCATGGCCTTGCTTACGAGGAAGATGCCTAAGCCCACCCCCTTCTGATCCCAGTGAGTACTTGTTCCCTTTCAGGATTGTAGCTGCAAAGGAGTCTGAAAATGTGGATCTTGGCTTCCTAATTTCCACGGGTCAGATAGCATCTTAAAATGAAGATGGACTGGAAGTTGAGCAAACCAATCACGATTCAGTGCAGTGACTTGAGGCTCTTTCTGGAGACAACCTTGCATCAATGAACATGACCACAGACATGCCTTTCTAAGAAACACAGCGGTGCCATACTCTTCTCACTGTTGTGCATCTTGCTTTTTTTTTTTTTTTTTTTCCGCTTCACTGAATAATACAAGATAGGTCAAGAACATAATAGGTCTCTCTAACCGAAAACACAATTTTGAATGCTAAAATGTTTTGCCACATACTTTAAGGGATGGGATGATATTGAAGGTGATTTCAGTTTACTTGACTGCACTTTCATATGGTATCAGTATGATCATTTGAATAGAGCTGCCTTGACCTCAGCAAAGACAGTTCTTGCGGTCCAAGAAACAAATGAGGTTTTTATGCTGCTGTGCGCTCCCTCGGACCTCTTACCCGAGGCAGGCGATGTCCATTCTAGACCAGATGGTGATCTTGCCTTCTTCACGTTGTGTCCTCTGTAATTATAATCACCTTAGGAGAGTATGCGCTCCACAGTGGCTAAAATTTTACATCGTGGGAGAAGCCATCCATGTCGTGCCGGATCTCCTAGCCTGGAACCATTTTGGCGACTGCTGACGTAACTTTCAACTCAGTGCACTTGCGCCACCACCTGGAGGCGCTTTCTGGCTTCAGCAACTTGTTCTGCCTACTTAAGTGTGTGGTGGTGATGCCTGGGAACAAGTGTCCCCAGAAATCTTCCCTCAATGGTGCAGTCACTGGAAAAATGCCCTGGCTCTCTCACCCCTTGGGCAGGTGAACTCTAAAGTGCATCTCTCTACCAACCCGGAGAGCCCCAGCAAGGCTGAGCCCCAGCATTCTGCAGCAACTCATTTTAGAAAACCCTCATTCATTGGCGCCCTTGCCTTTTCCTTTGCCTTTACCTTTTCCTTTTCTTTCCTTTGCTCTCCTCTCCTCTCCTTTCCTTTCTTTTCCTGCCTCTTTCTTCCAACCCTGACCACTGTCTCCTTGCACCATCTCCTAGATAGACTAACTGCACTTGAATCCCCATCTAAGGGCCCGTCTCTGCAAACCCAGCCTTATCAGAACTGGCCTGCAACAGCCGGACATGGTGGCACACTCCTGTAATCCCAGGGGCTCCGGAGGCGGAGGTGGAGGCAGGAGGATCTCAAGTTTGAGACCAGAGGCAGTCTGTGTAAGTTAGTGAGACCCTGTCTCAAAAAGTGAAAAAAAAAAAAAAAAAAAAAAAAGGTCTGGAGGCAGCAGCGCAGTGGTCCAGCACTTGCAAAGCATACAAGTGCGAGGCCCTGGGTTCAACCCCCAGTACCACAAAACAGAACAAACAAACAAAACAAAACAACAAGAACAACAAAAAACCACACCTGGCCTGCATGCCTGGGAGGGGCTGGTGGCACACCCCTGGGGGCAACCCAGCCTGTGGCTTTCTGAGAGTCACATCGGCACTCTGTGGATTTCCACACAGGGAGCTTCATGGGCTGAAATGCACCGCCCCCCACCAATTCATATGCTGAAGCCTTAACCTCCAGAACCTCAGCACATAACTGTATCTGGAGAAAAAGCTTTCAAAGACGTAATGATGTTCAAATGAGGTCTTTAGGGTGACGCTCATCCAAAATGCTTTGTGGCCTCCTAAGAAAAGGAGATTAGGACACAGAGAGGAAAGAGCACATGAGGATAAAATGAGAGCAGCCATCCGTAAGCCCAGCAGACAGGCCTCACAAGAACCCAAACCTGCCAACACCGTGATCTTGGACTTCCAGACTGCAGAACCGTGAGAAAAAATTAATTTCTTTTCTTTTTCTTTTCTTTTCTTTCTTTTTTTCTTTTTTCTTTTTTCTTTTCTTTTCTTTTCTTTTTTTTTTTTTTTTTTTCAGTACTGGGGGTTGAACCCAGGGCCTCATGCTTGCATGCTTTGCGAGTGCTGGACCACTGAGCTGCACCCTCAGCCCATTTTTTTACTCTTCTGAGACAGGGTCTCCCTAAATTACTCAGACTGCCTCTGGTCTCATCCTTGTGATCCTCCTGACTCTGCCTCCCATGTTGCTGGGATTACAGGCATGCGCCATGGCGCCCAGCCGAAAATAAATGTCTTTAGCTTAAGCCACCCAGTGTGTGTGGTGCCTTGTTAAGGCAGCCCCTGCAAACGAGCCCAGGAATCCTCATCTTTAGTGGTAGTCCCTTTCATTTTCCAGGCTCTTCCAGATGTTAAAAAGTTCTCTATGTGGAGCAAAATCTTCCATACAACATACATACATACATTTATTTATTTATTTATTTATTTATTTATTTGTTTATGTAGTTTTACCACTTTTTTGACAACCGGCAGCTCTCATCCACATACCTGCAGATCAGGTAGGTTGTTGTTGTTGTTGGGTGCCGTTGAGTCGGTATCTGACTCATAGCGACCCTTATCAGGTTTTCAATGGCTGACTGTTTTGGGATTGCCTTGGGAGTGGATTGCCAGGTCCTTCTCCCATTTTTGTGGTGCTGGGAATCGAACTCGGGACCTCAGAGACTGCAGCGCAGCACTCTACCAACTGAGCTAAAACCCAGCCCGATCGGGTAGGTAGATAACCAAAATATAGAGCTTGTTTGGTGAATCTTCATTTTCTTTTTGTTTTCTGGACACCTGCAGTGGACTCAGCCTGGGACATCCCCAGGCAGCTTGGTTGAGCGTGGTATCCATGGTTTCCGGATGTCTTAGAGCCCTAAGCCTGCTGGGTGGATGCACTGGAGCACACGGATGGGATATTCTTGATGAAGAGCAGCCTTCTTCCCGCCACCCTTCTGTGTGGAGCCATATGCCTGGGTTGGAAAGAAAGATGCTGAGGGCTGTGGGAGGGCAGAAGCCACATCACAAGCCCCAGCTGCTTTTGTTTCTGCCTTTAGCCCAGAAGAAATGTACTCCCTCTTTTATATAGCAGGACTGGTGTTTAGCCCAAGCCGAGTGTTGCTTTTCTCTGTGTGAGGCCCTCTCTGGGTTAGATCCTCAGCACGCAAAAATGGGAGAAGGACCTGGCAGTCCACTCCTGAAACAATCATGAAAACAGTCAGCCATCAAAAACCCTAGGAATAGCAGAGCAGCACTGACAGTGCCGGGCATGGCACAGTGTCGAGGAGAGGTTCATCCTTTTGTCCACAGGGTCACTATGAGTGGGACCCGACTCCACAGCACCTAACAACAACTTTTTATTTTTTATTTTTTATTTTTTTTTATTTTGCAGTACTGGAGGTTGAACCTTGGGCTTCATGTTTGCATGCTGTGCAAATGCTGGAACACTGAGCTGCACCCTCAACCCAATTTTTGTTTCTTTTTTTGAGACAGGGTCTCACCAAATTATGCAGACTGCCTCTGGTCTCAAACTTGTGATCCTCCTGCCTCTGCCTCCTGAGCCGCTGGGATTACACACGTGTGTCACTGCACCTGGCACAACAACAATAACTTTTATGTAACAACTCTCACTTATTCATAGTCCTTCATTTCACAGGTTCAAAGCCATAATAATAATAAGGCTGAGAAAGGAAAGATGTGGTCACACAGTTTGTGGCAAAGCCCCTGGTGTTGGCTTTGCATTCTAGACTCATACCTCTGCTGCTGCCTCCTCACAAATCCCCTTCTGGGATCCACACTGCTGTCCTGGTCACCCTTTTAACTTTCCGGTCTCAGTCACTCTCCTTCAGAGTGGCAGCTGAGTTCTAGAAGCAGAGGCTACAATGGGGTTTGGAGCGCAGCTGATTTATAGGGGAGGAGGGGCCGTGAAAGGTAATGGGATGGGAACTAGATGGGGAAAGACTTCAGGCTGTGATGCTTGACTGACGCCGGGGGAAGGAGGGGAGGAAGGGAGAGGATAGGGCAGGGAGAGCCTCAGACTGTGCTGCCGCCCCGGGGAATCCTGCCCACCTCCACTAGAGCTCAAGGTTGTCCATTCACAGACTCCTGTCTTGGGTAGAAATGGCCAGCCAGGCCCCAGGCCTCCCACTGTGCTCCACAATCCGGGCTGCATGGCTTTTGTCCCAAAGCCAAGGTAGAGCTTAAAGTTACTGCTGGCAGGGGGTTGCTACCAATTACCTGCATTTCTTGAGGCTAAAGAGCAAGTTCTCAGATGGAGCTTCTAGCCACCTACACTCATGGCGGTCACCGATGGCCACACTCTGTGCTACTTCCCCTCAGAAGAGCGTTCTTGGGGCCTAAGGTACCCGTCAGATGTGGTACAAGCAGAGCAGGCACGATCTTCTTCATCTGCCCTCTAATCTCCACCGATTTAGCCAAGACACCCTCATATCTTCCAGCAGCCGCGTCACCCTCCTGGTTGGTAACTGGTGTGCAATCACCCATGTTCCGCTGACCCAAGTCACTTCTGCTCTGATTTTTGTGCAGTCGATTTCAGTACCCAAATACAAGCCTTTAGTGTTTCAGTCAAGACTTCCAAGCCATAATCTAACTAGCTACTGGGCACATGTGAAGATTTTCACTCAGTTAGAAATGCTGTTGTTAAGGGCCATCAAGTTAGGTCCGACTCATACTGACCCTATGTACAATAGAATGAAACACTCCCTGACACTGTACCATGCACATGCTATTTTTAATGTTTAAGCCAATTATTGCAGCCACTGTGTCAATCCATCTAGTTGAGGATCTTTCTTTTTTGTTGTTGTTGACCTGCCACTCTCCCAAACATGATGTCCTTCTCCAGGAATTGGTCCCTCCTGATGACATGTCCAAAATACATAAGATGCAGTAGAGCCACCCTTGCTTCCAAGGAGCACTCTGGTTGCACTTCTTCTAGGACGGATCTGTTGGTTCTTTTGGCAGTCCATGGTATATTCAATATTCGTCTCCAGCACCATACTTCAAAAGCATCAATTCTTCTATCTCCCTTATTCACCATCTACTTTCAAAAGCATTCAATTAGAGATACTTTATTTTTATTTGTTTTAAAAAAGAAGTGACTACAACTGCTGGGCTCTGTAGCTCCCATCTGTAATTCTAGGGATTAGGGAGGTAGAAGTGGGAGGATCATAAGTTCTAGGCCAAAGGCAGCGCGCATAACTTAGGAAGACCATGTTTCAAGATAAAAAATGGAAAGGGGGCTAGAGATACAACTCAGTGGAGCACTTGCAAAGTAGGACCAAGGACCTGGTTCCACTCTCCCATAGCGTACACATACACAAAAAAGACAACAGAATTTTATAGGTAATAAATGTCTTTATCTTTGTTCTTAAGTGTAAGAGAATTCACACAGATGTTTAGTTAAATAGAGCAAGACTGGTAAGGTCTTAGAACATTATTACAAACGTGGGAAGAATCAAACCCCGCTCCAATCACAGCCACACAAACTAGAAGAGGATAAACAGTTTTCCCCATCAGAAATTTGAACAAACCAAGTTTCACATAACAAATTAGAGATTCTAAATTACAATTAGATATTCCTTAGAACTACTAAAAACAACCTCTTAATTTATAAGTAAGCTCTTCATCATTCTTAAAGAATTTAGAAACTCAATTTTGAGACAACAAGATAGAGAATAAATATAAATTTAACTTCAGTTTTACGGTAACAGGTTTGTAAATATTGGGTAACCTTTTCCTTGTGTATTTAAAGACATTAATGCCTGGCTGAAAGCTTGTCATATCAAAGAACCATATCAGCTGTGTTTATTTCTTAAATTTCTTTTTTCTTTCTTTCCTCCCTCCCTTCCCTCTTCCCTCCCTCCCTCCCTCCCTCCCCCCCCCTCCTCCTCCTCCTTCTCAGTACTAGGAGGTTGAACCCAGGGCATGCCTCTGGTATTGAACTTGTGATCCTCCAGCTTCAGCCTTATGAATCCTTAGGATTAGAGGGGTGTGCCAAGGTGCTCAGCTAATTTTTAAAAAATTAAACTGCAACTAGGGCCTGCATTTTCTGGCTTCAGTTAGAATCTCTGTCTGAGGTTGAATTTCCTGTTTGCACATGACTGATATGATAATCCTGGTTGGGGATCTGTTCATGTTCACACCCTCGTTGAGCTGAAATCCACTGCATTGATTGGGAGGTGGAATCTTTGTGATGCTCTGGTAACAGTCTATGCAGAGCCTCTAAAGGGAGTGAGTGGGTAGCTGGGAAGCAGTAGCTGTGAAATGCTTGTAACTTCCCCTCTTGTCTGCTCTTTGACATTATCCTCATTGGTAGCAGATCTAGCAAAAGCACATCTGATTTTTTATTTTTGTCATAACTTTCCTCATCTAATTCAGCTTCATGCCCATGTTTATCCTTACAGAAGTAATCTGCTTGTTACTGTCTAGTTTTTCCTACTTGGTCAATAGCTATTTTTGAAGGAAGTTATGTCCTGTGTTGATATATATATATATCTTTCTGTTTTTAATCTCATGTTTCTAAGATCCTTTAGCCAATCAATATGAAATTGGTATCACAAATCCTCTTGGCAAGAATCAAAGCTGTAGATGACTCCATAATGTTAAATAATAAATACTCATAAGCCAGACATTGAAGAATCTAGAGTTGGGAGATGTGATTTTGAGTTTCCATTATTTTTTTTTCATAGGACCTGGGGCAAGTAATTTAAACTCTCCAAACTTCAATTTCCACAGCCATAAAATTGTGGAAATATACCTTGCGAAGATCACATAAAATAACAGTTAATATCTGCCAAGTGATTAAAAAATGCCAGGCTCCCATTTAAAGGTTTAGAAGTAGTAACTCATTTTGAGCTTTAAAACAATCCCATGAGAGCCCAGTGATTACCAGTCATTCTGCAGATGAAGAAAATGAGGCACAGAGAGGAGTTAAAAAAAAAAAAAAGAATCTAGGAGCCAGGTATGGTAGTGCATGCCTGTAATCCCAGCACTTGGGAGGCTGAGGCAGGAAGATTGAATTCCAGGACAGGGCTGAGGATGTAGCTCAGTGAAAGATCCTGGGTTCAAGTATCAGCACTGCAAAAACAAACAAACAAACGAATACCCTACTAGACCAAGGTCACCTAGATAGGAAGTTGTAGAGCTTCGATCTGAAACTAAGCAGCCTGACTCCACGACCCTGACCACTACACCATACTGCCTCTGTTGCATCTGCACATACCTTGTATGAACAAGAAAGTGATGAACACAGGTGAATTACTGTATACCATGTAGTATAATTCATATAATCTATTTAAGTGCAGCAGGATATATCTTTAAATGTATTATACGGCATTTCATTATTCATCTGATAACCAGATACTTCTCTAAAGCACAATTGCTGTTGTTGTTAGGTGCCCTCAAGCTGGATCCAACTCAGTGACCTTCATAGGGTTTTCAATGGGTGATTGTTTTGGGATTGCTTCAGGAGCGAATTGCCAAACCCTTCTCCTGTTTTATGCGGTGCTGGGGATTGAACCTGGGGCCTTGGAGAGTTAGGAGCAGCATTCTACCAACTGAGCTAACCCACGGCAAAGCACAATTGGGTGGATGAAAATTACCTTAGTAAATAGAGTTAGATGAACCAGATCAGTGATTCCCCAAATTTGGCTGAGCACCAGAAATCAACGGCAATGGACTGCAAATTCTTGGGGTCCACCCCAGCAATTTATATTAGCGACAGCAACAAGTGCCCTGGGTGGTTCTGATGAACGATTAGATTTGGAAATCGGTAGACTGGCAGACGTCCTGAGATCTGATTCCACAAGTCTCCAGGGAACAATTTGATTCTACAAATCCTTGAAGAACTTCTTGGCTCAGTGGTCAACTTGGAATGATTTTCTACTGCCTAATTGTCACATCATGCAAACAGCTCACTCCGTGGGCAACTTTTACCATTCTCTAGGGAGGGTATAAACCTCTTAATGAGTTTCTCATACAAAACATTGGAGGCAAGATTGGCTCAGCTGTGATCTTTCACAACCACAGTTCCGTGAATTCAGAGGCTGGCTGGTCATATTTCAGGTGTCCACTGGGTGACATTACAGACCAAAAATCGACGTGTGCACTTAACATTGCACAATACTTTTGTGCATTGCTGGGTACAAGCAAATACTAACACTCTTTCTTGACAGTGACGGTCTGAGCTTAGCAACTGATTTATAGAACTAAGTCTAATCCCTACTGGAGGAGAATTATTTTATTTATCATAGAAATGCTACAAAAGTGATTCCAATGCTATAGGTTCAAAAAGGTGTGATTCAGTGTAGCTAAATACGAAAACCCATTCTCAAAGGAATTCTTATGTTTTGTTAAGGATTTGTCTAATTCCCCATTCATGCTGCTATAACAGAATATCACAGGCTGGGTGGTTTACAAATGACAGAAATGTATTTCTCATAGTTCTGGAGGCTGGGAAGTCTATGATGAAGCTGTGTGTTTCAGAGACACTTTCTTGCTGTGGCCTTGAGTGGCAGCCGGGGAAGAAAACTCTCCAGGGCCTCCCCTGTGATGGCACTGATCCCACCCAGGAGGGCCCTATCCTTATGAAATAACCATGACCTCATGATCCCACCTCCTAACACCATCACCTTGGCCCTGAGGATTTCAATATGTGAACTTTGGAGGAACACAACAGTTTAGACTGTGGCAGGATTTAAGGTCATTTGCAGGCTGGCTAGAGGTTGGTTAAAAAGTGAGGCCATTGGAGTCATAGTTGGGATATGTTATCGCTCTTGCTTTGCTGTTCTTGATATCCAATGACTAGTTAAAACGTACTAAAATTGAGTTTATTTAACAAAAATATGGCACAACGAATAACACAAAAGGTGCTCAATAAGTAATCTGCTTTCATCTAAGTCACCTGCCCTCGAGCACCACACTTACCAGAAGGTGGTATCATTAACACTTGGATCTTTCCAGAAATGTTCTATGTATATGTGAGCGTATGTGGGCACACGCATGCGCAAGAGCATGTGCATGCCCCATGGTGAAATGCAGGTATCAGGCTGTCTGGTTTTGAATCCTGGCTCAGCCAGTATCTGTGTAACATGGACCAAGTGCAGTTTTCTGTTGTAAAAAAGGGATAAGGGATAATAATATCTGCACAGGGTTGTTAGAGGATTAAATGAGTTCACAGATGTAAAGAACTTGGCAGTGAGCCTGGCATAGTATAACTTATAAATAAGAGATCTTTTTACTATTACATCCGAGCCCTTGTGTTTCCATGAAGATGAGCATATTTCAGCTCACCTCGCTTAATTTCATATAGACCTATGCTTCTTCACAACAGCGTGAGGCCCCAGGGCATGGATGGGCCCATTCCCTATCCACACACATGCAGTTCATAACCAAGGTTTTGCTTTTACCAAAAAAGTTGCACCAAATCTTCCTACATGTAGGTTCTTCACCACATGCACCTGTGTACGTAAACAGTAAATTCTACATGTCAGAAGAATTACCAGGTCTGGCACCCACCATTCAAATCAACATCCAGTGAGGTGCTAGACAAGAGCCTGGGTGACGAGGTGCAAAGTACACCCCATATTGCCGCTGGGGTAGAAGGAAAAGAAGTCAGTGGCCAGATAACCTGTAGCCAGCACATAGGCCTATAATAAAAGGTGGGCTTCAAAATACTTAAGGGGCTTTCTTAACTCCTGGTAACAGAAGACCATGATCACCAACACACAAAATCACAAAATCACCAAGGGAAACATCCTTCGCTAAAGCCCGTCAGCTCTGGTCACAGCACCTGGTACATTCTCTTATTCCACTTGCACAGTTTTGTTGTTGTTAGGTGCCATCGACTCAACTCCGACTTATAGTGACCCTATGTACAGCAGATCGAAACACTTGCCAATTCTGTGCCAGGCAAATAATCTTATTTATGTTTAAGCCCATTGTTGCAGACACTGTGTCAATCCATCTGGTGAAGGGTTTTCCTCTTTTGCGTTGACCTGCCACTCTTCCAAACATGATGTCCTTCTCCAGGGATTGAGCTCTCCTGACTACATGTCCGAAATATGTAAGACGCAGTTTGGCCATTCATGCTTCCAAGGAGCACTCTGGTTGCACTTCTTCTAGGACAGATTTGTTGGTTCTTTTGGCAGTCCATGGTATATTCAATAGACATCTCCAGCACCACAATTCAAAAGCATCAATTCTTTGATGTCAAATTCTGTGTTTTGTCCGCTGGCCAGCTGTGGAGAGTAGGATGCCAATAAGACCAAGGCCATGTTACCAGCAGGCCATTTCACCAAAGGATCGGGACCATTGCTCCTAGGAGACATCTTCTCACTATGGCCAAAACACTTCTAGACCTCAACGATTTTACCTCCAGTGTACCCCATGCACAAAGCTGTGGGAAGATGCATTTTATCAAACTGACTGCTAACGAAAGATAAAAGAAGTAACAACAAAAGTCATGGGAATTCCAAGCCAAGAGAATGATAAGGCAACTCCCAGGATGAGGATGGGAAGAGATCCTAGGGATGCAACTGTGCAGAGGCCCAGTGATCACTACAAAACACCTGCTGATCAACTGGCTACAGAAGCCAAAACAAAGCCATCTTTGGCCAGCCCAGCTACAAACTCTCTTTGTTTTCTAGAACAGCATCTATTTGGCATATGTTATGTCGCCATCAAGATCCAATACTATAGTGTCCATGTACATCCTTTGATGTGATATAATTTCTTTTTAAACTAACAATATTGAATTGACAAATGAAAATTGTATATATGCAAGGTATAAATGTGACTTGATATATATATATACATATATATACACACACACACACACACACACACATATATATATATAGTTAGATGTCATCGAGTCGGTGTCCGACTCAGTAATCGTATGTAGAACAGGCAAGACACCATTGTTACTGCTTCTCTACTGTTCATAGGGTTTTCAATGGCTGATTGTTTTTTTGGGAGTGGGCTGCCAGGTCCGTCTTCCAAGTCTACAGCACCTGGTGTTCCCAGGTGGTCTCCCATCCAAGTACTACCAGGCCTGACCTTGCTTAGCTTCTGAGAGCTGATGAGCTTCTGAGATCAGACACCACAGTGGTACAACTGCAGGTGTGTGTGTGTGCGCGTGCGTGCTATATATATATGTATATATAATGTATATATATAATGTATATATATAATGTGTATATATATAATGTATATATATAGTGTAATGTTATTGCAATCGAATTAATATATCTATCTATCATTTTTTATTTTTCTTTTTTGTAATACTGGGGGGATGAACCCCGGGCCTGGTGCATGCTAGCCAAGTGCTGTACTTCTGAGGTGCATCCCCAGCCCTATTTTAATTTTTTTGTTTTGAGACAGGTCTTGCTAAGTTGTGCAGGCTGCCTCTGACCTTGAACTTGTGATACTCCTGCCTTATACCTCCTGAGTTGTTTGAATTACAGACATGTGTCACAGGGTCCAGCTCACTTTTTAAAAATTATATAAAGCAGAAAAGATGTATACAGTCCAAGATACTTGCACAATCTTCTTAATTGCTAACTGACAGCCATACCACAATATTTAAAAACTAGAAGGAAAAGATGCATATTTTTTACTTTTACTGTCTTGTTTCCTGATAAATTTGGACCTACTTAGAAATTGTCTAGGTATCCAAATGTTATTCATTAATTGTATATATTTGGTATTATTTCAAGGAAGAAGTAAAACTATCTTTATTTAAAGATAGTTTGTTCATCTATGTAGAATATCCTAAAGATTCAACAAAAAGCTTCTAGAACTCATAAGTAGCAAGACTGCGGTACAAAGTAAAGCTATAAACATCAATTGTGTATGTATGAACAAAGAATAATTAGAAACAGAAATTTAAAATACCTCTTATAATAGCATGCCTGCAGCCATAGCCCCGTGGCATCTGATCCCGTCAGAGCTCAGAAGCTAAGCAGGGTTGGGACTGGTTAGTACTTGGATGGGAGACCGCCTGGGAACACCAGGTGCTGTAGGCTTGGGAGACAGACCTGGCAACCCACTCCCAAAAATCAATCTGCCATTGAAAATGGTATGAACAGCAGAGAAGCACTGATAATAGTGTTTCACCTGTTGTATGTAGGGTCACTATGAGTCGGATACCTACTTGACAGCACCTAACAACAACAACAACAACAAACAACAACATATAATAGCATAAGATACATGAAAGATTCAGAGATAAAGCTAACAAAATATGAGCAAGATTTATAAGCTTCAGAATTCTGCTGCTCAAAAGGCACATTTTAGTTAACCTGTTATCTCTCCCACATTCATCTCTAATATAATGCAATTCCGATCAAAATCCCAGCAGTTTGTGTAGAATCTGACAAGCTATTTCTAAAATTTATACAGAATAATGAAGCTCCTAGAGTAGCCAAAAATTATTCTGGAACAAGAACAAGGTTGGAAGAATCGTCCCATTTGATTGCAGGGCTTACTACAAGCAACAGTAATCAGGCAAAGGTAGGACAATGGAATGAAGAAGCACAGACTGATGGGGCCTGGCAGAGAATCAAAAAAACACCAAAGTGCTTCAGTGGCAAAAGGGTCCTCTTTTCAACTGCTTTTCAAGAAGCGCCAGAATAATCCAGATGCATAGCACACAAACCAACCCTCTCCTCTCATGTTTATGCGATTCACATGGAATACATGAGAGACCTAAATGTAGGATCTGACCCTCCAGTTTCTAGAATAAAGCACAGGAGGGAATCTTTGTGACCTTGAGATTAGGCAAAGATAGACAGGACACAAGGAGCATGAACCATAAAATAAAAAGGTGATAACCTGGAAACTATCAAGTTTTTAAAACTTTTGTTCTTTGAAAGACAACGCTCATAAAATGAAAAGTTATGACATGCCTTGGGATAAAATATTTGCAAAGCACATCTGACAAAGGATTTGTTTCCAGAACATATAAAGCACTCATCACTTTATATTAAGATGACAAATAACCCAATTAAAACACATGAATGGTTAAAAAAAAACCCTGATATATCCATACCACGGAACACTACTCAGCAATAAAAATAGACCATTAACACACACAGTCTGAGTCTTTAGAGAATTATACTAAGTGAAAGGGGCCAAAGTTATATACTGCATGATTCCTTATAGGTAACTTGTCTGAAATGCAGAATTGTCTAAATGAGAACAGATGACTGGTTGCCAAGGGTTAGGACAGGGCAGAGGGAAGGAAGTAGGCTTGGCTATAAAAGTACAACATGAGGGATCCTTGAGATGGTAGAAATTCTCTAAATCATGAGTATATTAATGTCCATTAATAATAATAAAACCATTAATGGTTTTAGTAGGGTACCACTGGGGCTGGGCTTTAGCTCAGTTGGTAGAGCACTGCTCTGCAGTCTCTGAGGTCCTGGGTTCAATTCCCAGCACCATACAAATGGAAGAAGGATGTGGCAATCCACTCCTAAGGCAATCCCGAAACAAATAGCTATTGAAAACCCTATGAGGGTCACTAGGAGACGGACACAACTCGACAGCACCTAACAACAACAACATAGAATTTCACAAGATGTTATCATTTGGGAGACAGTAATGGCTACCCAACAGGAGAAGGTCCTGGCAATCCACTCCCAAGGCAATCCCAAAACAGTCAGCCATTGAAAACCCTATGAGGGTCGCTATGAGTCAGATACCGACTTGATGGCACCTAACAACAAGAAATGGCTACCCAGGTTCTCTCTGTGTTGTTTCTTACAATTGCATGTGAATCTGTATCTAAAACCAAAACAAAAAAATCCTTAGTTTTAAAATAATGGGCAAAAGACCAAGAGATTTCATCAAATGAGTGGCAAATAAGCACATAAAAAGGTGTTCAGCACCTTTAGTTATTGTGTTGTTAGGTGCCTTTGAGTTGGGTCTGCCTCATAGTGACTCTATGTGCAACAGATGAAATGCCCCCTGACACTGCCATGCCCTGCACTATGTCAGTGCTTCTCTGCTATTCATAGGTTTTTCAATGGTTGGTTATTTCAGGAGTGGGCTGCCAGGTCCTTCTCCCAAGCCCACAGCACCTCTAGGTGGTCTCCCGTGCAAGGACTCATCAGGCAGGCCTGACCCTGCTTAGCTTCCAAGACCTGATGAGATTACACACTGGGTGGAAGGGGAGTAGGCCTCTAGTCATTAGAAAGTTAAAATTAAAACCATAGTGAGATATTATTACTCATCTATTTTGAGATGGCTTTAAAAAATGGAGATAATATAAAGAGTTGATGAGGAATGTGAGCAATTAGAACTCTCATACACCACTGGTTGGAACTCTAAATGGTACAGCCTCTTGGGAAACAGTTTGGCAGTTACTTACAAAGTGAAGCATACACGTTCTGTACAACCCAAATATACCACATTTAGATATGCGTCCTAGAGAATGGGAAATACATCCCCCAAATTCTATACCTGAGTGTTTATTGAAGATTTATTCATAATCACCAAAAATTAGAGACAATCCACCTGTATATCAATTAGGTAGACAAATGAGTTGAGTACCCACCTTCATACAGTGGGGTACTTATCAGTAATGGAAAGCAATGAACTACTGACACATGGAAAGAGATTGGTGTATTTCAAACATGTTTGGCCAATTGAAATCAGCCACTCTCAAGAGCTTACATATGACAGAGTTTTATTTATGTAACATTCTGGAAAAAGTAAACTATCGGAACAGAAAACAGATCAGTGGTTGCAGGGATTATACATTGTTGTAGTTTTTGTTAGGTGCCTTCAAGTTGAGTCTGACTCACAGCGACTCTATGTACAGCAGAACCAAACACTTCCTGATTCTGTGCCAGGCACACGATCTTATTTATATTTAAGGCCATTGTTGCAGACACTGTGTCAATCCATCTGGTGGAGGGTTTTCCTTTTTTTCGCTGACCTGCCACTCTCCCAAACATGATGTCTTTCTTCAGGCACTGATTCTCCTGACTACATGTCCAAAATATGTAAGATGCAGTCTGGCCATTCTTGTTTCCAAGGAGCACTCTGGTTGCACTTCTTCTAGGACAGATCTGTTGGTTCTTTTGTTAGTCCATAGTATATTCAGTAGATGTCTCCAGCACCATAATTCAAAAGCATCAATTCTTCTCCTGTCTCCCTTGTTCAATGTCCAGCTTTCACAACCATATGATGCGACTGAAAATACTATGGCATGAGTCAGGCGCACCTTTGTCTTCAATGTAACATCTTTACTTTTCAATACTCTAAAGAGATCTTTTGCCACAGCTTTTCCTAGAGCAATGCGTCTTTTGATTTCTTGACTGCTGCTCCATGGGTGTTGATTATAGAGCCAAGCAAAGCAAAATCTTGAACGACCTCAATCTTTTCCCTGTTTACTGTGAAGGTGCATATTGGCCCAGTCGTAAGGATTTTTGTTTTGCTGATGTTTAGTTGCAACTCATATTGAAGGCTGTGATCTTTGATCTTCATCAGTAAATGTTTTAAATCTTCTTCACTTTCAGCAAGCAGAGTGGTGTCATAGGGAAGGGTAATGACGGATGATAGGGAAGAGATATGGCAGAGGCTGGGTGGGTGGTAGTTCAGGATTATACACATTTGTCAAAATTCATGGGACTGAAATGTATGGGAGCCAAGTGTGGTGGTGCCTGCCTATAATCCCTACACTGTGGAGGCTGAGAAAGGAAGAGCAAGAGTTCAAGGTCAGCCGGGGCCACTCAATGGGATCCTATCTCCAAAACAAATAAAGTAAAACAAAACAAACCAACAAACAAAAAAGAAACAAAAATGATGCATTTGCTATATGTGAAATGTAAAGTATTCCTCCGTAAACCTGACCTCTAAATAATTATATAAAAATCAGGTGAAAAACAATGTGCCTATGAAGTGATGAATGGATAAAGAAAATGTATGTCCACATAAGGGAATGTTACTCAGCCATAAAAAAGAATGAAGTACTGATACATGTTATGGCATACGTGAACCTTGAAAACATTGTAAAGTAAAAGGGTCCAGGAGCTGGGGATGTCATTCAGTGGTAGAGCATTTGCCTAGCATGTGAGAGCCTGTGGGGTCGATCCCCTGCACTGAAAACAAAAATCCAGACATAAGAGTCCACGTATCTTATGGCTCCATTTATATGAACTGTCCATAATAGACAAACGCATAGCAACAGAAAGCAGATTACTGTTTCCTAGAGTGGCGGGGGCGGGGGGGCCTGCTGTAGCCCTGTGGCGTCCAATCCCGTCAGATCTTGGAAGCTAAGCAGGGTCAGGCCTGGTTTGTACTTGGATGGAAGACTACCTGAGAACACCAAATGCTGTAGTCTTGGGAGCCGTACCTGGTAATCCACTCCCAAAAATCAATCTGCCATTGAAAACCCTATGAACAGCAGAGAAGCACTGACAATAGTGTTTCCCCTGTTGTACAGAGGGTCTCTATGAGTCGGATACTGACTTGATGGCACCTAACAACAACAACAACAACAACAGAGTGGGGGGAGGGGAGGATGACTAGCAACTACTGATGGGGCTGGGGCTTCTTTTGAGGGTGATGAAAATGTTCTACCGGCCACAGTGATGACTCACACTAACTCTGTGAATATACTAATAAGCATTGGGTTAGATACTTTGAAAGGACGAGTCTTACATCTGTGAGTTATATCTCAATAAAGCCACTTTTTACCAAATCAGCATCATGAACTGGGGATGTACTTCTGTGGTAGGGCACTTGCCCAGCATGTGTGAGGTCCTGGGTTTGATCCCCAGCACTGGAAAAACAAATCAATGAGGTAAAAAATTCACTTTACAAAGGTGCTGGTGGTACCTTCAGTTTGTAAAACACTTCTCTAAAGCTATTTGATTACATATTACAAGTGCTTAAAACTCAATACCTTTGTCTGATAATCACCTTTTAAAATGCCAACTTTAGCAAATAGCCAGAGATATAGCCAAAGATAAATGTATGCGGATGTTTTTAACATTACTTAAAATAGGAAAGGTATCCACTTATTAGGTAACAGCTAAGTACAATAAAACCACATTGTGGGATATGATACAGGCTATGAAAATAAATTTTTTGTTTAGTCTTGTTTTGCTTTTCTGAGACAGGATCTTGATTTTTAGTCTAAGCTAGCCTCAAACTCACTATGTAGCCTAGGTTAGCCTTGAACTAGTGATCTTCCTGGCTCAGCCTCCTGAATGCTGGGGTTGCAGCTGGATGCCACCACTCAGCTAAAATAAGTTTTGTTGTTGTTGTTGCTTTTAAAAAAAGTATGCTAGGGAGATATGACCCCTAAAATTTTATACAAACAATGCAAACAGAACCACTGAATCTGTGTAATTACATTATTTGAAATTCTTAATAGTAAATTATTTTGGAAGAAATCAATTATTATGACTAATAATTTATAATGTTAAACAATTAGTTAAAATATTATTTGTCATAAAACCAGGGAGAAAACTTAGTTTTTTTTTTTCATGGTACTGGGGAATTGAACCCAGGGTCTTGTGCATACTTTGTAAGTGCTCTACCACTAAGCTGCATCCCCAGCCCCCTTTTTAAATTTTTTAGATCTTGAGATAGGGTCTCACTAAGTCAAGATGCCTCTGGCCTTGAATTTGTGATTCTCCCGCCTTCATCTGCTGTGTTGCTGGGATTACAGGTGTGTACCACTGCTCCCCCTGACATAGTTCTTTTTAAACCAAGTGACTGGGGTTAGGGGATTAGCTTGATGATAGAGTGCTTGCTGAGCATGTTGGAGGCCCTGGGTTTAATCCCTTGCACTGCAAAAAATAAAGAAATAAGCTAAACGTGTAAAAATGATATAGTTGGTCCAAGGATTAATCATATTTAGTAATATTACCTGAATCACCCTTATTAATCATTCTGTTGTTGTCAGGTGCCATTGAGTCAGTGTCCGACTCATGGCGATCCTATGTACAACAGGTGAAACACTATTGTCAGTGCTTCTCTGTTATTCGTGGGGTTTTCAATGATGGATTGATTTTTGGGAGTGGGTTGCCAGGTCCTTCTCCCAAATCATTCTGTATTTATATGCAAAATCCTAAAAATCCTTATATCTTTTAGAAAACTTCTGATGTTTTAACTATTTTCTTCAATTTTTAGCTTGATAATAACTTGTATTTTTCTTGCCTTTATCTTATACTTTAATAACTAAGGCTAATAATTTAACTTACAAAGATTAATGTTTATGTAAATTCAAAATAATGTAATTTACGAATACTTACTGAAGAAATAAATTTTAACTCTAAATTCTTTAAGAATGCTGATCTTTTAAGTAAGCTGCAACTTAGAGATTTCTTTTTAAATTAAAATACAGATAGGCAAAGAAAAGGTCAAATTATCCTTATTTGCAGATGACATGATACATGACCTAAAGGACCCCAAAACCTCCCCTAGAAAACTCTTAGACCTAATTAACTCCCTTAGCAAAGTGGCAGGATACAAAATTAACAGTCAAATATCAATAGCCTTCCTTTACACCAGCTGTAAGCAGGAAGAGAAAGAAATTACAGCTAC
The DNA here is from genome assembly GCA_007922755.1 of Pedetes capensis. Lineage (NCBI taxonomy): Eukaryota > Metazoa > Chordata > Mammalia > Rodentia > Pedetidae > Pedetes > Pedetes capensis. Next base: position 18,882 of record VMDO01026754.1, read on the forward strand.
AATCCCTTTCACGATAGCCCACCAGAAAATTAAATACCTTTGAATCAATCTGACCAAAGACTCTGCAGATCTCTACCAGGAAAATTTCAAAACATTAAAGAAAGAAATTACAGAGGATACCAAAAGGTAGAAGGACCTCCCGTGCTCATGGATTGGGAGAATCAATATAGTAAAAATGGCTATCCTACCAAAAGCAATCTATAGATTTAATGCAATCCCCATTAAAATTCCATTGACAGACTTTACAGAAATAGAAAAAATGATCCAAAAATTCATATGGAAACACAAAAGACCACATATAGCCAAAACACTCTTAAGCTGCAAAACTAGTGCAGGGGATCACAATCTCTGACTACCAGTCTGTCTGGAGTAGCAAAAACAGCTTGGTACTGGCACAAAGATAGGCCCAAAGACCAGTGGAACAGAGCAGAGGACCCATAGATACATCAATGCATCAATAGCCACCCTATTTTCAACAAAGGATCAAAGTAGGTAAATTGAAGAAAGGATAGCCTTTTCAATAAATGGTGCTGGGAAACTTGGATATCCACTTGCAAAAAAAAAAAGAAAAAAAAAAAAGAAAACAGACCCACATCTCTCAATATGCATGAGAGTTAATTTGGAATGGATAAAAGACCACAACCTAAAACCAGAAACTTTTAAAATTAATAGAAGAGATAGGTAATACACTCCAACATATAGGCATAGGAAAGCATTTCCTTGATAGGACTTTAATTGCTCAATAAATAACAACAAGAATATATAAATGGGATTACATGAAATTAAAAATCTTCTGTATAGCAAAGGAAACAATCAACAGAGTCAAGGAGGTCCCCACTGAATGGGAAAAAGTCTTCACATCCTATACATCAGACAGAGGACTAATTTCCAGAATTTATAAAGAACTCAAGAAAGCAATACCCCAAAAAACAAATAACCCAATATACAAGTGGGCAAAGGAACCAGACAGTCAGTTCTCAAATGAAGAAGCTCATAAGGCCATGAAACACATGAAAAAATGCTCACTATCCCTACCATTAGGGAAATGCAAATCAAAACAACTCTGAGATTCCACCTTACTCCAGTGAGAATGGCCAAGATCAATAAAACAAATAACACATGCTGGCGAGGCTGTGGAGAAAAGGGAACCTCTTACAGGGCTGGTGGAGCTGTAAATTGGTTCAACCACTTTGGAAATCAATATGGAGGTACCTCAGAAAACTAAAAATAGATCAACCATATGACCTACTTATACGACTATTGGGAATTTACCCAAAGGGAGATGAGTCCATACCACAGAGACGCCTGCATCTCCATGTTCAATGCAGCGCTTTTCACAATAGCAAGGATATAGAATCAACCAAAGTACCCATCAACAGAAGAATAGATGAAAACTATTATGGAATACTACTCAGCAATAAAAAAAAAAAGAAATAATGTCTGTCATTTGTAGCAAAATGGATGGATTGGAGAATATTATCTTAATTGAACAAACACAAGCCCAAAAAGAGAAATAGCACATGTTCTCACTCATATGTGGGGGCTGAATCAAATTTAAAGGAAGGAAAAAATCCTATACATAAATTGGAACATAATAAAAAGCTCCTGTAAACTTAGTGTAGAAGGGACAATTTAAGGAGTGGAAAGAAGGAGGAAGGGATCTAGCAAAAGGAAGCGATGATAGGAGAAGATGGGGGAGGGAGGAGGGCCAACAAGGAGTGAGGACGGAGAGAGAGGTCAACCTCAAAGTAAACAGCCCAACTTTAATAGTTTGGGAAATAACTATAATAATACCAATAATACCAATAATACCAAAGGATGGTAATAATGCAAACAGACTAGATTACTCATGTAATACTGCTGAGATTGTAAAAAGATAGATTACTGTAGAAAAAAGTTTGGACTTAAAATCGGGATGTACATGGGTATACAAATAAATATTCTCACAAAAAGACATACAAGTAGAAATGAGGTCATTGGTGGGAGACTGGTGATGGGGGGAGGAAGGGCATGAGAGTGTAAGGGGGAAGTTATGTGTGCAATGTACAATGAAACACATATAATGGAAATGTCACAATAAAATACATGTCAGAATGAAACCCATTAAGTTGTACATTAAAATTTTCCAATAAAAAAGCATGTAGAAACAAACAAAAAAAGTATTTATTCGCTTCTGTGAGCCAATTATCATGGAGCTCTTTTAACTTTGATTTATTCATTCATTCATTCATTCATTCATTCATTCATTTAATGGTACTGGAGAGTTGAACCCAGGGCCTTAACACATATTTTGCAAGTGCTCTACTATTGAGCTCCACATCCAACCCCTTTTTCATTTTTTCTCTTGACACAGGGTCTCACTAAGTTGTACAGGTTGCCTCTGGCCTTGAAATTAAAATCCTCCTGCCTCTGCCTCCTGAGACACTGAGATTATAGGTATGTACTCCCTTGCCTGGCTTTGGCTTAGATTTTATAGTGTAATTTATTAACTGCCTCCAAAGGCAGTCAGAGATATAAAAATCTATCTGTTCAGAAATGTCTCCATACTCACACAGTGGCAAAATCTCCTCAGGCAAGGTATGGTAATTCTGGAGGCATTTATACCTGATTTCTGCTATTTTGCTTCATGCTGTTTTCTGTTGTATTTGCTTAGAAAGACTATCACTTAAATTAAGGGTTCAAATTTAGGAATTATTCAAACTTTGTTTTCAAGGCATTTCTGTGCTGATGGAGTGAGCACCTCTAAAAATCTACTTCTCTATAAAAGCAAAGAAAGAAAGCAACAACAAAATTCATAAAAGCAAACCTTTTCAGATCTCTGGAAATTAATGAAAGGCTTCCCACAGTCCAAAGAGCATTTAGTCAGGAAAACTAGCTGGCTCTCGCTGAGAACAAGGGTCGTTTGTGATGTTTTGTTTCACTGTATTCTACCTGTCCATCCTCCTTAACTCTGCAGTAGCACTGAAAATCAACCATCTCAGAATCCAGACAGAGTAGCTTTAGAGGTCCCCCAAAGGCCACATCCGCAGAGACTGTCACTACCAGCCTGTCTGGCAGTGCACATCCCCCACCCCACACACAGTGGCCATGAACACAGCAGACTCAGACTTGGTCCTGGCAGAATTGATGCTCATGAGACACTGAGTTTACCTGGCACACAGGACACTCACCGCAGGATCCAGCCATGACTCAAGGCACCCAGAGGAAGTGTGTTCACTGCTGTGGGCTTTTTAGGTTTCTAGGAACACATTCTCATGAGCAGATCACAGCAGGGCCTCTGAAAATAACTGTCAAAGGACAACCAAAGGAATGGAGGTTAGTAAAGAGCTCAGCTAAAAATTACTTGTCTACCCGGCAGCTCTGTTATAGACAAATTGTCACTGATCACAGGCAAGACACAGCTTATAAAAGATCTTGGTGGGTCAGAGACCTCTCCCCCCCGCCCCCCGCTTTTTTCACTTGGGCAAGATGATTGGCTAAAACCTACCAAGGCAGGGAATGTTCGTTATTGATGGGGTTTCCAAGAAATTCTTGTGATGTGAGCTGTGGATGAATGTTGCATGCTTATCTCTACATAACAGAGACTAGTACCCACACCAGGACCCCTGTGCCTTAGTTCAAGGTGGCATGTTCCTTTAATTGTAATTCTTCATAGAATGATGTTTAAGAGCACAGGCCTTGAGTCCTTTGGACCAGGGCTCTTATTTCTTACTTGGACAACAAATTCCTTACTTGGAAAATGAATTTCCTTATCTGAAAATACTGATAATTGTATGTACATTATAGCATTACTTTGTTGTTGTTGCTCTTGTTAGATGTCATTGAGTTGGGTCTGGCTAATAGGGTTTTCAATGGCTGATCGTTTCTCAAGTGGGCTGCCAGGTCCTTCTCCCATTTTTGCAGTGCTGGGGATCGAACCCAGGTCATCAGAGAGCACAGAACAGCACTCTACCAACTGAGCTAAAACCCAACCCATAGCATTACTATTAGGACTAAATCAGTATTTCTAACATGCTTACTAAGGTATGTCTCCCATATAAGAAACACGCAACCAATGGCGACCTTTACTATGTATAATTATGGGACAGATCACTGTGCCAATCAGGGTTCAATCAGGGGAAAGAAATCACACAGAAACTTGAATGTTTTAATGTTAAGAATTATTCAGTGTAATGGAGGATTAGCTACAATGGTGGAGAGAACCCTACAGAATATACACACACAAAAAAAGACAGCAGCCACTATCTCTAGGGCCAAGGCACAGCACCCAGGAAAGGAAGAAGAGGGAGCCCTTCCCCAGCCAGGGCTGAGATCCAGGCCTCCTTACAGAGGGTAGGGCTATGCCCACAGGATGGAGGGTTGGCCAATGCTCCACACTCAGGGAGCTCACTGGGTCTCTGCCCACCTGGCCCCTGGGAAATCTGCCCACCGGGAGATGCTGACTGTGGAAATCACAGGAATCTACCCACCAAGGGATGTCTCTGAAACTCACCAGAATGAGTGCCACTGGGCGTCCTGTAAGCATAAGACAAACAAAAGAGCCCTCTCGTAGGCAGTTTGGGCTGCTATAATGACATATTTTAGACTAGTTTATAAACAATCAAAATCATTGTCCAAAGTCCTGGAAGTTAAGAAGTCCAAGAACAAGGCACCAGCAGATCCCGCGTCTAGTGAGGGCCGGCTCTCTTCAAAGATGGCGCCTTTCTATTGTATCCTCACGTGACAGAAGGGGCCCAGAAGGTCCCTTGAGCCTCTTCTATGCTTTAGTCCCACCATGAGGATGGAGACGTCTCTCCATGACTTAATCACTTCTCAAAGGCCCCACCTCTGAATACTACTGCATTAGGTGTTAGGTTGGGAAGAAGACAGACATATAGAATCCCCTTCCTTCTGCAGTGTCCCTCTGTCTCCCTCTACTGGCAAAGGTTAACGTCAAGCCAGCAGTCCAGGAAGAGATGTTCCCGTGTCAAAGGACAATGAAAGGTAGAGATGGAGCTAAGAGGCAATGAGCTGGTGACCCAGCACAGGGCTAGGGGCAGGAACGCCTCCCCGTGACTTACTCACAGTCTATCAATGGGGAAGAGGGAATCACCCAGAAGGAAGAGAATTATTCTCCTTCCTGGAACAGCTCCTGGCATTTGTACCTAAACAAATTATTATAGGAAATATTGATAAAAAAATGCCTTTTTTTTTTTTTTTTTTTTTTTTTTGTAGTGCTGGGGATGGAACCCAGAGCCTTGCCCATGCTAGGCAAGCATTCTACCAATGAGCTACATCTTCAGCCCCTGGTTTTTTGGTTTTCTGTGGGGTTTTTTGTTTTTGTTTTTGTTTTTAACAGTCTCACTAGGCAGCCCAGGCTGGCCTGGAACTCAGTATATAACCCAAGCCTACCTCTAGCTCATGATCTTCCTGCCTTCTCTTTCCAAGTCCTGGGATTACAGGCAAGCGTCACCATCCCCAACTCAAAAATGCTCTTATGTTTGTTTGTTCCCTTGTCGAGACAGGGCCTCTCTTTTATATATTAACTGGTACCTTATTTAACTAACTTTGTGTTAACAGCTTAATGTAGTTTCTTATTTAACACCTACCTAAGTTATGGAGTGTAAGTTTATAGATGTATAGTACACATACTAAGAAAATTATGTGCATATGGTTTAAATTAATCAAAATGATGCATGCTAAATAAATCCATCCACAGCTATTTTTATGCCTGCTAATTCTTGTAGTGCAATTCAACAGAGACAAGTTAAGTAGATCTACAGTCTTTGCTAGATATGGCCATCCATTTTCATTTATCCTGAGTATATGTTTTGTAAGCCTGCAGCTGTAGACCCGTGGCATCCAATCCCGTCAAATCTTGGAAGCTAAGCAAGGTCAGGCCTGGTTATTACTTGGATGGAAGACCACCTGGGAACACCAGATACTGTAGGCTTGGGAGAAGGACCTGGCAACCCACTCCCCAAAAATCAATCCACCATTGAAAACCCTATGAACAGCAGAGAAGCACTGACAAAGAGTTTCTCCTGTTGTACGTAGGGTCGCTATGAGTTGGATACCGACTTGATGGCACCTAACAACAACACAACAACATATGTTTTGCAAAACTATGTTGCTGTTGTTGTTGTTAGGTGCCATCGAGTCAGTATCCGACTCATAGTGACCCTCATAGGGTTTTCAATGGCTAACTGTTTCGGGATTGCCTTGGGAGTGGATTGCCAGGTCCTTCTCCCATTTTTTGCAGTGCTGGGAATTGAACTCGGGACCTCAGAGACTGCAGCACAGTGCTCTATCAACTGAGCTAAATCCCAGCCCCATTGCAAAACTATAGTGAATACCAAATGTGTACTCACTCAGCAAATACTTACTGAACTTTTCCCCCATTCCCAGCACAGGTTACACACTGTGGATTCCAAAATAAAAACGAGCTGGGTATGGTGGTGCATGCCTGTAAGCCCAGTACTCAGGGGCTCACACAGGAGGATCAACATGAGTTTGAAGCCAGCCTGGTCTACACAGAGAGTTCCAGGACAGCCTGGGCTACACAGCAAGACCTTGTCTCAAAAAAACCAACAATAACAACAAAAGAGAGTGAATAAATAAATTCATTTAAAAAAATGGTCTCAAGAAACGTAGAGTTTTGTGGCAGAAGAGACATCGGATGCCAATAACTACAGTACACGGTAATGAGCTATATTGGAACCATGGAGATGGAGGAGGATAGGACTGATTTTCCCTGGAGTATCAAGAAAAGCTTCCCCCAAGTGAAGACATTTGAGTTCCGCCTTAAGGAAGAGACTGGCATTCCAGCCTGAGTTAAAACCTGTTTCTAACTATGAGAGGCTTGGGGTGCACCTCCATGGTAGAGCACTTGCCTAGAATGCATGAAGCCTGGGTTCAATCCCCTCCCCTTTGTGCTGCTTAAAAAAAAATTTGTTTTTAAAGAAATTGTGATTTTTAGTGGAACCTCATTGGTACCAATAGCCTGTCTAGAAATGGACTCATAATTCCAGGAAGCAGAGCCACTGTCCCCTAATGCGCTCCTTCACAGTGACTGGTGCACACGCCCTTGAGCCAGATTTCTTGGCTTCTCAACTCCCTGTGCCCCTTGCTAGCTGTCTGCCCTCTGACCACTTGCCTCCTTCACTTCCTGCTTCATTTTACACCCTGGCTAACAACCGTGCCTTTCCCTAAAGCATATCTTTGAAACTAAAAACTATGAATTATTACTTTAGTAATTACGTGCTATTTATAATAACATTATCATCATATTGGGGGGCGGGGATTTAGCTCAGTTGGTAGAGCACCACTCTGCAGTCTTGGAGGTCCTGGGTTCAATTCCCAGCACTGCAAAAATGGGAGAAAGA
>VMDO01026755.1:0-12822 GCA_007922755.1 Pedetes capensis
TTTTAAATATATTTCTATATGTCACAAATAAACAATTTGAAAAATTGCATCTTAATGAAAATTATAATAAAAGTCAAACCATCAGTACTTAGGGAGAAATTTACAAAATATATGAAGACTCCTACAATAATAGCTATAAACTGTTGCTGAGAGAAACTAAAGAAGGATTAAATGAGTGGAGAGATATACCAAGTCAACTAATTGAAAGACTAATTATTAAGGTCTCTGCCAAACTTATCTGTAAATTCAAGACAATTCAGTTATAGTTCCTGTAATGCACTTTTTATAGAAATTAAAACAGTATTTCTAAAATATTTGTGGATAACAAAATCCCGGAATAGTTAGAATTTATTATCTAACTAACCAAATCAATATACTGCAGCATTGTCACAGAGAAAGAATGAAGACTCAGAATCTAGAGAGATAAATGATAGATACATAGATTCATTTATAATTGATTTTTGAGAAAGGTGATAAAGCAATTCAAAAGAGAAGGAAGAGCCTTTCCAAAGAAATATACTAAACAAATATCCTCTTATTCACTTTTATTTATTATTTATTAACAGAACAGATATATAAGCTTCCTCTCTTCACACCACACATAAAGTTTTTCACAAATGAATTATAGACATAATTTTAAAGGTAAAACTCCAAAGCAAATGTTAGTTATCATCATTGACAGACACCTGAAGGAAATAATTTAGTAGGAATGAGGAACCCAAGCATGATGAGGCATGCTTGTAATGCCATAAATTGAGGACATGGAGGCAGGAGGATTGCAAGTTCCAGGCCAGAGGTAGCCTGTACAACTTACTGTGATCGTGTCTCAAGATAAGAAGTGAAAAATTGGCTGGGGGTGCAGCTCAGGGGTAGAGCGCTTGCACAGTATGTGCAAGGCCTTGGGTTCAGACCCCCAGCACTGCAGAAAGAGTAAAGATTTCTTTCGGATCACAGTTTCAGAGGTTATAGTCCAAAATCTGCTGGATCCATTGCTTTGGACTTCAGGAGAAGCAGAACATTATGGCGGCAAGAGCATGAGGCAGAATAGAGTCACTTCATGGTATCCAGGAAGCAGAGAGAGAGGAGAGAGAACAAGATGCATCTTATCTGGTCATGGCCTCAGTGATCTACTTCTACTTTGCAACACCTCCCAATATTATTACAACATGTTACAAATCCATCAAGGGATCTATCCATTGATTAGGTCAGAGCCCCAGGGATACAGTCACTTTCCAAAAGCCCATCAGCTGGCAACAAACCTCCAATGCATGACCCTATGGGAGAAATTTCATATCCAAGCCATACATGGGGAAGAAAATAATGGAAAACCATATATGCTTAAGGGATAGGCAAATATGAGATTGAATAGTTAAAAAAATTAACTGTAAGTATTCTTTACCCTCCCCTACGTGTCTGTCAGCTTGTCATGCTCTGGGGCGTTGCATGTTGTTGTCATGCTGAAAGCTATGTCACTGGGATTTCAGATACCAGGAGGGCCACCCATGCTGGACAGATTTCAGCTGAGCTTCCAGACTAAGATAGACGAGGGAGAAGGACCGAGCAAGCCCGCTTCTGAAACAATTAGCCAAGGAAAACCTTATGAATAGCAGAGAAGCACTGCCAAATACAGTACCAGAAAATGAGCCCCCCAGTCTGGAAAGCATTCAAGAAATAACTGGGGTAAACTTGCCTACCCAAACTAGAGTTGACCTGAATGATGGTAATGGAGTAAAGCCCTGGGATGTCCTTTTGCTGATGTGGCAGTACTCCAAATGAGAAGAAACAAAGTGACTGCAACAATGGGCTCAAACATTAAAAGAACATGTGCATGGCAGAGTGCCAGGTAGTGCTTCCTTATGTTGTACATAGGGTCATTATGAGTTGGATCTGACTTGATGGCACCTAACGACAACAACATTCTTTACCCTATTATTTGATTTTCCCTGCAATTGAAATTTTTGCAATGAAATTAATTCAGGCAAAGGAAATAACATATGTCAACAACAAATGATAATATAAATATATATATCAATTAAATCATATATGCATATGTAAGAAAATGGTATACTTGCTGGCAGACATTTCCTATTCAGAGAGCATATAAACAATAAAAAAATTGGTAGCCCGTATCCCACCAATCTGAAATTAAAATTATTAGTATACTGATATGTACCTTGTAGACTTTTTCTATGAATATCCACTTATTTATTATCTACAATTTTAGTCAGGACCTGTTTTCAATTGAAATTGAACAGCATCTTCAGATTTGGTAATGTGGTAGAGAGGAAGTTTGAAGAAAAGAAATGCATTGTTTTCATTCCAAACCTCTATCTGTTTACTCCACTTGTGCATATGTTAGCTTTTAGGTGCTTCTCTTACTTGGATCTTGATACCACCAAATAGGTAGCTTTTTGTGAGCATTCCTGTTTTATAAATTGAGGAAACTGAGTTGCAGAGATGTTAACGTACTTGCCAGAGAATGTGCAGTTTTTTGAGCCCTTTTCCTAGAGAGCATCATCCTCATCCCCAGGCCATCACATTACCAAATCGGAAGATGCTTTCCAAATTTGATCAAAATCAAATCCCAACTAAAATTGTCAATGATAAGTGGATCTCATTTTTCCTCCCAATCAATATATTGGAGGCTAGGGTTTAGCTCAATTTGCAGACTACTGATCTGCACACTCTGAACCCTAAGTTCAATCCTAAACACTGCAAAAAAAATGGGAGAGGGACCTGGCAGCCCACTCCTCTAACAATTCCAAAACAAACAGCTGTTGAAACCCCTATGAATAGCAGGGAAGCACTGACATAGGACTGGGCATGGCAAAGTGTGCAGGAGTGTTTCCTTAGGCTGTACATAGAGTCACTATGAGTCAGACCCAGTTTGATGGCACCTAATAATAACCACCACCACCAATATATTAGTGAACACACTTATGCACACACATAAACACATGCATACAAAGGTACACACTCAAACACACACACACACACACACACACACACACACACACACATTACAAGTTTTGAATCCCTAGGAGACAGTTGGGATACTTATCACTGAACCTTATCACTGTCTTTATTTCCCCTCTTCTCATTACGTTGTTTTTATTGTTGTTGTCAGGTGCCATCCTGTCAGGTCCAACTCATAGTGACCCTAATAGGGTTTTCAATGGCTGATTGTTTGGGGATCTCTTTGAGGGTGGACTGCCACATTATGCTTTCAGTTTTGCTGTGCTGGGGATTGAACCTGGGTCCTCAGAGAGTGCAGAGCAGCACTTTACCTACTGGGCTAAAACCCAGCCCCCTTCTCACTATAAAGTTTGCTAATTCTGTTTTTCCCTTAAATTATAACCTTGTGTTATTTCCTCCGAAGCTTTCAGTTAAAGTTGTGTGTGCCAAACCTGGTATGGTAGAAGACCCCATGAGTGTGGAACCCATAATACCTGTCTCCTGAAAATCACACTCTATTAATCTCTTTCCTCTGAGAGCAAATTGCCTCCAGTCTATGTTGTTGTTAGGTGCCATCAAGTTGGGTCAAACTCATAGCAACCCTATGTACAACAGAATGAAACACTCTCCAACAAAGTGCCAGTTATACAATATTTTTTTATGTTTAAGCCCATTGTTGCAGACAATGTGTTAATCCTTCTAGTTGAGGGTTTTCCTTTTTTTCACTAACCTGCCACTTTCCCAAATATGATGTCTTTCTCCAAACATTGGTCCTTTCTGATTATATGTACAAAATATATAAGATACAGTCTAGCAGTCCTGGATTCCAAGAGACACTCTGGTTGCAATTCCTCTAGGACAGATCTGTTGGTTCTTGTGAGATTACATAGCAGATTCAATATTCTTATCTAGCACCGTAATTCAAAAGTGTCAGTTCTTCTGCTGTCTCCCTTATTCAAGGTCTAACTTTTACAACCATATAATGCAGCTGAAAATGCCACGACACTCCTGCGTAACACTACTTCAATGTGACATCTTTTCTTTTCAACACTAAAGAGGTGTTTTTGCACCAGCTTTTCCCAATGCAATAGGTCTTTTGATTTCTTGGCTACTGCTTCCATGGGTGTTGACTGTAGAACCAAGTAAAACAAAATCTTGGACAACCTCAGTCTTTTCTCCATTTCTCTTGAAGCTGCATACTGACCCAGTTGTAAAGATTTTTGTTTTGTTGATATTGAAGGGCAATCCATACTGAAGTCTGTGTTCTTTGATCTTCATCAGTAAATGTTTCAACTCCTCTTTCAGCAAGGAAAGTTGTGTCATCTGCATAATGTAGGTTGTTAATGAGTCTTGCCCTAGTCATGATGCAGCATTCTTATTCATAAAGTCCAGCTTCTTGAATTATTGTCAGCATAGAGATTGAAGAGGTATCATGAAAGGATACAGCCTTGACTTTAAACCAGGAAGAATTTCCTTGTTCTGTTTGAAAAACTGCATCCTGGTCCATGTACAGATCCCTCATGAGTACAATTGCTCTGGTATTCCCAGTTTTTGCAGTGTTATCCCGTCTGTGGCAGATGGCAAAGGTGAGATGAAACTCTTGTAGTTAATTTACAATAAGTGCGATTTCCAGCAGTCCCAGCGTCCTGCTGGGCTTGATGAAGCAAGTTACCATGTGTGAAACTTCTCATAGAGAGGAACATGTGGGAGGGAATAGCAGGTGGCCTCGAGGCCATTAGGATCGTCTCTGGTCCACAGCCAGAAGAAGCCTAGCCATTCCATCCTGGACCTTCAAGGATTGACATCCCACCCTCCACCTGAATGGATGTAGTGGATCAGTCCTCCAATCTCCCATTCAGCCCTCCCCGTGGACTGTCTTGGACAATACACTGACAGTAGCCCTGCGAGACTGAGTACCAACACCAGCCAAGCCAAGTCAAGACTACTAGAGACAAAAACTGCAAAGTTATAAATGGTCATTGTTTTAGACCACTAAGTTTCTTGTAATTTGTCATACAGCACAGAAATCTAATATTCCTTATATGTGATACATAAAAGGAATAGTTGGTATACAGAAAAATAATTGCTTTTCTTTCTATAAAACTTTGAATTTCAAGGCAGTACTTTTCAGTAATGGTTTTAAAAAGTCACTTTGGGATGCTAATCTCTTCACTGATATCTTTATTTACATGGTACCTATTCTTTTCTTAAGACAGTAAGAATAACCACTGGTGTTACTAAGCACTTATGATTCAGGAGAACATAACATACAGTGCAATAAATAAGTTTTTTCCCATATTGTTTTCCACTAACATACTTCTTAAATATTTATTATTATTATTATTATCATTATTATTGTTGTTGTTATTGTCTTTATTAAGTAACACCTAGAACCAGGAATAGAGGCCAGTTTTTGTAGTCCACAGTCAGAAGCCCAGCCAAAATTGAACTTCTCTTAGATTGAAGCAGAAATACATTTTGTAAGAAGTTGCTTGCTTCCCCAGGTACATCTTCAGTTGCCCTGGGGAAATTTAAATAGTTGAATCCTTCGTAATGTCTTCCTCTACCTATAATGAAGTTATTATGCAGCCCATGCAGTCTCTAACCTAGAAAAAACCCCAAATGATAAGATTAACTTTCTATGTCTCATTTTGAGTAAGTTGTCTCCAGTCAAGTTTTAAATGAATAAACTCATAATGAGTTCCTACATGGGGCTGGTTTCTCTGTAAAGTTATGAAAGGCACAAAGATGACCAGATTATCACCCCCATAGTTATGGTATTTACAAATGACATGGGATGAGAATAGTACACACACACACATATATATATAACACTTCTTTTGCAGGAATCATCATTTCAGAGAAGATTGTCAAAATCAGGAGGGATCAGAACTCAATTATTGAGTCATGACTTCACACCTGATACTCTCCATGGAGTTTAGGACAACATCTGATTATCAGCATACTTTAGAAGTCAAGTCAACAAAGATGCAAAGAATTGAAATGACTTCCCCAAGGCCATGCAGGCTATAATACACAGATGGAGGATTAGTTGCCAGATTTTTCAGGAACTAAACACAATGATTTTTCACCACATCACAATAGTAAGTTCTATTACCAGAAATAATGACAGTTCAGTTTTGTGATACTGTCAGGATCCTTTGTGAGAGTTTTCATGTGATTTTTTCCTTCTGAATATTTACTTAACTTTTCAAAGATAAATCCACTATTTGCAAGTACTCTAATAGGGTTCTTTTTAAATATTCCTGACATGAGATATCCCTAATTTCTAATAATAACTCTCCTGTTAGAATGGTTCAAATGATTGTATAAACTCTAAGGATATGGAAACAGTACTTTCCACTTATGGAATTGGAGGAGAAACTTTATAGTATTTTTAGTACATGTTTATTACCCAAATATTACCTCCTGGATTAGTAGAAAAATAGACAATATGAACGAGGGAGTGATGTCACTGCATTGGCAAAATTCTTTAAGAATCTCTCATCCCTTGAATTCAGAGGTGCCTTTTAGATTTGTGTCAGTCACAGAAATCTGTGAACTTCTGGTAAAGATAGCTGGCGGTGCCTGAGTACCAATGGATGAGTAAACATATCCTAAGGTGGTCCAGGACAAACAAACAAACAAAAAAAGCAAACTTAAGTAAGGAAAGACTTTATTCAAAAAGACTATTGCAATAGAGGGATTGCTCCAAACATAAGATGACATTAGTGTCTCAAAGTTCAAGGACTTTCCTTTCATAGAGAGGAATATACGGGACTAAAAAGAGCCAGGCATGGGGAAATGTGGTGAACAGAAGGCCTCATTGGAACAGGGAGCAAGGAATGTCCTCTTGGTCATTCAGTTCTCTGAGTGCTCAGTTAGGGGCAGTTCCATTCTTCAAAGCCCCCTAGGTTCCCATTGCTTAATCTTACCAGTGGGTCAAACATCAAAGGTTCAAGGCAAAGAAGAAGGTCCTGACTAACAGTTTTTCAAGTCAAATTAGTGGACACTTTTACAGATTAATCAGTGGGGAGTAGTCCAATTGGTCATTTATGAAAGAAGAATGAGTCTTTGAAGACACTAATTCTTTTGTCTGAGTCATATGGGCAAGGAAGGGCCTTTTCAGAAGGCTGGTTCCCAGAAAACAAAAGAGTACGGAGATTTCTTTACTATAGTTACTTTTTAGGAACACAGGGTTTGGATAAAATTCAACATGACTAGTATGAGCCTTTCATAGACCAGTAAGGAAAACTTCTCCATGAGTCAATAGAGTTTAGAGAGAGTCAGGATAGCCCACAGTGGATGAGCAGCCTGCCTTCGACAAAGCTTACCTTGGACAGAGGTGTATGCAGAGTCACAGGGGCTGTGGCTGCCCAGGGCTCCTTAGAAAAATGGGTGGGAAGAAATGGTCTGCTTACACCTGCACCCACTGATCATGTTCATCTGATCTTCTACTGCTTCTAGAAACCATGTTTACAAACTCTTTCTCTCCTATTTTCCAACAAATTCAATCCTTACACTTTGTGGATTGCATGCCCTTTCTCACTAATTACACATAACTACTCCTATCTCTGAGAGAAAGACCCTGCAGGCTTTCTCCCAAACAATCTGCCATTGAAAACCCTATAAATAGCAGAGAAGCATTGACATATTGCCAGGCATAGCACAGTGTCAGGGACTGTTTCATCTGTTACACATAGGGTCACTATGAGTCAGTCCAGACTCAAGGGTACCTAACAAAAACAACTCCTTCCTCAGGCCAAGAAGTTCTCTTTTCTTTTATGATCCCAAGTCATGCCACTTTCTCTTTAAACCTTTCTCATTCTCCTAGGCTGTGTTGGGGGCTGCCATGAATTTGGACTCACATAACTTTTTACTTATGCCCAGTATCCATTATTTTCATTGTGTGGGAAACACATGTCATGTGACCCTTCCTCTTTGTGACTCAATCCTGAGAGCTTTTTTAGAAGATGGCCACATTTGCAGTGGCTGCCATCCCATTGGGTACTGAGCAAACGTTTGCTACTCAGCATTAGCCACTTGAAAAACTTACTTTGAGAGTTAAATACCTCAGACTTGCTGCCTTCCTTCCACGCAGGGTATAGTCCATAATTTATCTTCAGGGATTTTGTTGAAAGGATAGAAGGTAATTATTTTGTTCTGATGTCTTCCATATATTATCTTTTAAACTGATTAAAATAGTTAAGCTTTCTGAGACTCAGTTTCCTCATCTGTATAAGGATAATGCCACTTACCTGAAATGGTCATATGCAGATATAACAACTTATTCCATGAATAACAGTTGTTAGGATCATAGAGTATCTCTCTACCTGGTGTCTTTTGACCCTTGGAGGTCAGAATTAGCTCACAGGAAAGAGTTCAAATTTCTACTAAATGGTATGCTATGGGTGACAAAATGACAAATATAGAAGAGGACCTGCCTAGCCCTTTGAAGGGCTACTGTGCCTGCTGTTCTTGTTTTCATCATGTGTTCCTTACCCAATCAGATAACCTGAGAAAAATAAAAAAATAGTCTACATTACTATTCTTAGATAATTTTAAGAGGCTAAAATACATTGAAAGATAAAATTTATCTCATACAAAATATGCTTATGTAAACATCACCAATTTTATTTTACATCAAAAGGGTCAAATTCCTTATTACTCCAAACTCACTTGAATTTTTAACACCTAACCCTCACTTTAAGAAATGCCAATAATTTATGCGAAAAAACTGTATGTTACTATTCCCTGATGATCCTTTGAACCAAAACATTGATTTTTTTCCAATTGATTAATTGATTTTAAAGATTTAATGCAAGAAACATGTAACTGGTTAATTAGATTACTGTCTAAGGCTATTCCCTTGAGAGTCATTAGAATGTGGATTTACAGCTATCTATGAATTAAACGGGAAATAGCAGAAGAAGCCCAAGGAATTTGTATCTTTAAAGAAAATAAAAATACAGAAAGAAGACCTTCAGCAAATGGATTCTGAGAAATGATTCCTTGTGAAGAATTTATTTAATGTATTTTAACTTTCTTGTTATGCAAGTTTAAAAAAATACATATGCATATGCCTATTTTGTGTATATGTAAACATGTGAATTTTAGAACAAGATATGGGAAATAATGTATAGAGGCTATAGTGAGTTTTCAAATTACTTGAAGAATAAACAAAAGTGAGGAAATCAACTGGAAGAATGGAGATTATCCTTTCAGGAAGTCTGTTTGGCGGAGCAAAAGATAAAATTCAAAAATATACTGTGATGTTAATCTTTTAAGATTGGAGATGTTTGCATAAAAATTCATAATGGAAGGATCCATATAAGAAGAATAGCAGCAAAAAGAGGGAATTATGATAGTGTTTAGATGAAGGATTCAGTCTATTGTGGAGAGACAATGACCCACCTCCAAGAAACCCCAGTATATGTGAATCCATGCCCACTTTTGATTCAAGCAATAAAGTGAGAAAGATTGGTTTTCCCTTGTTATTATTTACCTTGTTTCTGTATTTATTAACAAGCTTAGGGAAACAAGATGTGGCTTAGCTCCTATAAAATGGTAGGTTCATGGCTGAGGTTATAGCTCAGCTGTAGAGCATTTACTTAGCATACACAAGGCCTGGGTCCATCCTCAGTATTACAATCAATCAATCAATCAGTCAAACAATAAACAATGAGGCCAAATGCATACTTCCATCTCTAACTAATTAGCACTCTGGCCTTAACTTCTTATATCAGAATTTTCATGTCTAACATGAGACCAAAACAGTATCTTGTCCATATGAGAAAATGGAGTTAGTGAAAATTAAATGCTTTGAGAAGCTCCTGAAATATAGCACACATTGCATACAATTTAATTATAACATGCTTAACCGAAGAAATACCTGGCACAATTGAATGGCAGAGAAGCACTGACATAGTTCCAGACATAACTCAGTGCCAGGGAGTGTTCTGCTCTGTTGTACATAGGGTCACTATGAGTGGGACCAGACTCTATGGCATCTAGCAATGACAGCAGTCTAATAAGAGTTAGTTTAACAATGCATGCTTTTTCAAAGAATTGGAAAAGTATTTAAATATTTAAAGAATTGTATGTATTTTTCTTTTTAGAAATTGGATATCCTCATATTTAAATTTTTATATCACTCAAATATTTTTCTCTACAAATCATGATTATAAAATAAAATCTGTGCTAAATAGATGTGCATATTGATGAGTCTGAGATCTTAGAGAGATACAAGATTCTGATAATGGGTTTTGTAGAGGAAGAGATCTTGAACATGTCCTGAAAGAGGAGGAAGGATTAAACCAGTAGAATAAAGAATTCAGACCACCTCTGCCATAATTTTCATCTCATGTTCTTTGTGAGAAACTACTCTGCTTCTTCACTGCAGTTAGGACACTTCTAGTGACATGAGCATCTCTGAAGCTGAATTTCATTTTTTTCTTTACCTTATTTTCTTTTTTATTGGAAATTTTTAATGTACACCTTAATGTGATTCATTCTGACATGCTTTTCATTGTGACATTTCCATATATGCATTTTGTTGTACATTATTCATATAGGTTCCCCCTGACCCTCTTGTATGGTTCACCCCCGTCCCATTCCCCCATCAAAGACTTCTCTTCCATTCGCTTGTCTTTTTATGGCAATATTTTTCTATATATCCTTGGGTTCCAGTTCTGTTTAAGATAGAAACTTTTTTTGTAGTGAACTTTCTTTTTACATTGTCAGAACTATTACAGGAATTTTCTGGACCATCTATAATAATGCCATTCTTAGCTTTTATTTTATTAATTTCTGACCTGTGTATA
The DNA here is from genome assembly GCA_007922755.1 of Pedetes capensis. Taxonomy (NCBI): domain Eukaryota; kingdom Metazoa; phylum Chordata; class Mammalia; order Rodentia; family Pedetidae; genus Pedetes; species Pedetes capensis. The sequence goes on from VMDO01026755.1 coordinate 10,779, forward strand.
GGATTTTTTCCTTCTGAAGCTGAATTTCTGACAGGTTGTAGAAGGAGAGATGATAGAGGAAAGTGGTCTGAGGACCACAGGGACTCTGATGTGGAGGAGCCAGAGAGCGACAAGTGGTTCAGAGCAGATGTTTCCTGGGTTGTAACAATGCATATGGAGGTCTAAGAATCACCACATAATGCAGATAAAACATCAATAAAAATGTTCCAAATGAGACACATCAATCCTTTGAACTAGAGTTGTAGGCTTTGTTGAGACAGAATTTCAGCAGGTGGAAATCAATTAAGAAAGAGCTTTGATATCATACTCAACACTTCTGGCTTTACCTGGAGGTTCCCAGGCCTGGAGAATCACTGTTATATTCAGTGCTGATTTATCAAGCAGAAACAACACATCTCAGATGCATGCCGAATGACTTATTACTGCTGGCTGTTATTATTTAGGATTCATCCCATGGCTGAGAACTCTCATTATAGTGAATGATGAAACAAAATAAATAATTACTTCCCAGCTATCCTTGAAGGTATTTGTTGGCCAACTGCATTTTGAAATCCAATATCCTAATTTTATTTCTTATTAATTCATAGAAAGCCATTAGTTGTGATGGGGTCTTTTAAATTAGTGTTACTTAATAGGCCTAAACTGGATAATTTTATCATTAGTTTTTGAACTAGCTTTGGAAAGGGCTGCATTACTGAATGGCAGGCAAGATGTATGGCCATATGAGAGTAAAGACTTTTGAGACATGGCAGTGTCATTTTGGCTCCTGTAGCTAAATAATTGGGTTTGAGGTTTTTAAATTATTCTTCACTTCAGTCAATGAAATGTAAAAACTGTGAGAAGAAAACACCTTTGTTTCTTTGCTCATAGGTAAGTCCTAGTGCAGTATCAGGTGCTATAAGTCTTTCTCAAAAAGTTAAATAAAAGGCAAAAACAGACATATGTCATGCAATGTTAAATTTTTGATTTCGATAGAGGGAGTAGGAATGGGAAATTGGGATTGCTCTAGAAAAATCCTTTCTTTAGACTAAGGGTAGAACTATATGTTGGGGCTGCAAAATAAGGGACAATAAGAATAAAAGAGGGATAACTATTTCAATTCTACAGATGTACCACCTTGGCTTCCAATCTCATCAAATTTTGGAAGCTAAGCAGGGTCAGGCCTGGTTAGTACTTGGATGGGAGACAACATGGGAATAGTTGATGCTTTAGCCTTGGGAGAAGGACACAGTAGCCCACCCCCGAAACAATCTGCCATTGAAAACCCTATGAATAGCAGAGAAGCACTAACATAGTGTTGGGTATGGTACAGTGTTAGGGAGTGATTTGTTATATTGAACATAGGGCCACTATGAGTTGGACCTGACTGGAAAGCACCTAACAACAACTACAACTGCAACAAGCAATATTTCAAAGTGCTACTAGGTAAGGTTTTAAGCATATATTATCTTGTTGAGACCCCTGAAATACAAACTATAATGTAACAAATAAACTAAATATAGTAAAAAAATAGTTAATTATATGAAAACATTTTAGGAAACTCATTATATTACCTACTAATTTTAAAAAGGAATTAGAGATCAATAATAAAATACATAATATGACATACAATGGGCAAAAGAGAGAATTTCGTTTAAAAAGGTCAATTTATTATAACTCTGTCACAAGAGACAGTAGAACTTGTCCTTGAACATCGAGCAGCCAAAGTAAAAGGAAGACAAGATGAAGTTAAGGAACTACACAGAAGATTTCAGAAGGCAGCTCGAGAAGACAGAAACAAATATTATGGCATGTGCAAGGAGCTGGAGGCAGAAAACCAAAAGGGAAGAACACGCTCTGTGTTTCTCAACCTTAAGGAAGTGAAGAAAAACTTCAAGCTCAAGTGGCCGTAGTGAAAGATTCTACAGGGAAAATATTAAATGATGCAGGAAACATCAAAAGAAGATGGGAAGCATACACAGAGTCATTACACAAGAAAGAATTGGTAGATGACCAACCATTCTAAGAGGTTGCATATGAAGAGGAACCAATGGTGTTGAAGCAT
>VMDO01026755.1:12922-26348 GCA_007922755.1 Pedetes capensis
GATACCAATAGAGATGTTTCAACAAACAGATGCAGCACTGGAGGTGTTAACATGTTTATGCCAACAGATTTGGAAAACAGCTACTTGGCCAACTGACTGGAAGAGATCCATATTTGTGCCTATTCCCAAAAAAGGGGATCCAACTGAATGTGCAAACTATCGGACAATATCATTAATATCACACACAAGCAAAATTCTATTAAAGATCATTCAGAAGTGACTGCAGCAGTATATAGGCAGGGAATTACTGGAAAATCAAGTGGGATTCAGAAGAGGGCTGGAACCAGGGACATCATTGCTGATGTCAGGTGGATATTAGCTGAAAGCAGAGAATATCAGAAAGATGTCTATCTATGTTTTATTGACTATGCAAAAGCATTTGATTGTGTGGATCATAACAAATTATGGGTAATGCTTCGGAAAATGGGAATACCAGAACACCTAATTATGCTCATGAGAAATCTGTACATGAACCAGGAGGCAGTCATTCGAATAGAACAAGGAAACACTGAGTGGTTTGAAGTTGAGCAAGTTGTGCACCACGGCTGTATACTTTCACCCTATCTCTTCAATTTATATGCTGAGCAAATAATCTGAGGAAGCTGGACTTTATGAGGAAGAACGTGGCATCAAATTGGAGGAAGACTCATTAACAACCTGCGTTATGCAGATGACACAACTCTGCTTGCTGAAAGTGAAGAGGATTTCAAACATTCACTGATGAAGATCAAAGATGATATCCTTCAATATGGGTTACGACTTAACATCAACAAAACAAAAATCCTTAGGAATTGGTCAGCATTCAACTTCACAATAAATGCTGATAAGATTGAGGTTGTCCAAGATTTTGCTTTGCTTGGCTCTATAATCAACACCCGTGGAAGCAGCAGTCAAGAAATCAAAAGACGCATTGCTCTAGGAAAAGCTGTGGCAAAAGATCTCTTTAGAGTATTGAAAAGCAAAGATGTCACATTGAAGACGAAGGTGCATCTGACTCATGCCATGGTATTTTCAGTGGCATCAGATGGTTGTGAAAGCTGGACATTGAACTAGAGAGACAGAAAAAGAATTGATGCTTTTGAATTGTGGTTCTGGAGACGTCTATTGAATATACCATGGACTGCCAAAAGAACCAACACATCTGTGCTAGAAGAAGTGCAACCAGAGTGCTCCTTGGAAGCAAGAATGGCCAGACTGCGTCTTACATATTTCAGACATTTATTCAGGAGAGATAAATCCCTGGAGAAGGACATCATGTTTGGGAGAGTGGCAGGTCAACACAAAAGAGGAAAACCCTCCACCAGATGGATTGACACAGTGTCTGCAACAATGGGCTTAAACATAAATAAGATCGTTTGCCTGGCACAGAATCGGCAAATGTTTTGATCTGCTGTATGTAGGGTCGCTATGAGTTGGACTCGACGGGACGGCACCTAACAACAACAACAACAACAGCAACAACAACAACAACAACAACAACAACATTATTCTGTTATGTATACAATGAATCTGAAGCGACCTTTCCTCTGGATTGTGCTGTAATAGGTCTGGTCCATCTCTCCCTGGTCTTGTAACTCCAGCATGCATAATGGTATGTGCCTTTCCCAGCTTCCTTTGCAGTTAGGCACGGACATATGACTCATCTACCCTTGTGACTGTAAGAGGGGAATATACTTGTACTGCTGCTTTCTAGCCTAGCCTATAAAAACAAACAAACAAATCTACTAGATTTGCAACTGACTGTAGGTTTGATCTAGAGGGGGATAATGGAAGACAGCAAAGCAAATATCGACTCTGATCTTGGTACCAGCTCTTGAAGAGCTGACACCTTTTCCAAACTGCTACCTGAGAACTTAATGAGGTTCTTGTTCTTTAAGCATCTGAAATTTGGGATTCATTCATTTGTGCCACCTGGGCTGGGCTAACTAATAAAATCAGGATCATAGAAGGCTAGGGGTCCTCCTGGGTTAGCACCCATATTCTGGAGAGAGACATAAAGGCTTCACTAACTTGGCCAAGACTAAACATTCACAAGAAAACAAGCCAAGAGTCAAACACAGGGCTACTCACTGCCAAATCCGTTGACTCTCATTCTGTATGTCACAGATTTTCCGCATCTCACACACGATGGTGTCTCACAAGACACCCTTTATGCTCTTCGGCACTGCCATGGAGACTAATAAGACTCCTTTGACAACTTAAGCTATTGTTAAAGCAGAGCCAAAATTTAATCTGGCTGGTGTTGATTGCAAGATTCTCTTTCCAAACTCCTTCAGGGGGAAATGTGGGCAGCTGGCATGGTTTCTGTCCCCTCCATTTTATACACAAAGGAAGCATGTCACTCCCACGGAGAAAGTTGTAGGGCATGCAGGTAAGATTTATAACTTTTGGTAAGCAAGTACATAAAGAATAATTTTGCTAATAAATTGAAGAAATGTAGTTTAAAAACAATTGGCCTCCTTGAAATGAATGGTGTTTCTTTGACTAACCCTTAGTACTGAATAACTAACCCATCATGGATAATTCCTTTTACTGAGTAAATCAGGAGAGGAATGTAATTTAATTCTATGTGGTTCACTAATATTTGTTTAGGGTTCTTTAAATAAGACCATTGGGGAGAGAGAAAATTGAATAAAAGCTATTTCTACACAAAGAAACATAAATTTTAAGAGGTATTACAAGAACTATTGGAAGCACAGGCAGTTTAACTTGTCTGTGGAGTTCAGTGGAGGTGTATGCATTATAGAAGTGTGTGGGTTGGGGTGGTGCATATTACCATGACCTTCATAAATAAAGAAGCCAAATCTAGAAATGTGAGCAGAAGAAAATGCGGCCGTCCCATTGAACAAAGTGATCCATCATTTCAGATGGAAGAAGCTGAACCATGGTGAATTGAGCATTTCATGAGATTTTCTTATGAATAAGTGAGGAGTTTACCTGGCCTCAGAAGGGCATGTGAAAGAGGAATGGGAAGCCAAGAGGCTTTTTAAAAGAAATGATTATCTGTAGGGCACCATGGTGCATGCCTGTGATCCAAGCAATTTGAGAGGCGGAGGCAGGAGGATCGCAAGTTGGAAGCCAGAGGTAGCCTATGCAACTTAGAGAGATTTTGTCCTTAGAAAAAATTTTAAAAGGGGCCTGAAGGGCAGATCAAGTGGTACAGCACTTCCAAAGTATGCATGAGACCCTAGGCTCAGCACTTCTAGTATCACAAAATTAATGAATCAATTAATTAAAAATAAAAAATAAAATAAATAAAAAAGGGACGAGGGTGCAGCTCAGTGGTAGAGCACTTGTCTAGCATGTGTGAGGCTCTGAATTCAACCCCTCAACTGCTAAAAAAAAAGAGAGAAAAACAAGATTGTCAAAAGCCAATGAATTTCCATGAGTTGTGTTCTTAAATATGTTGAATTATGGTCAGATAGTATTAGGGTTTCATGTAGGTGTCACTGTAAATGTACTATTTGTTAGTCACTTGACAGATTGAAGCTAGACATGGAGGGAGGATGATAAAGCTATCAAGATAATGAAATGTCAGAAACTATAAAGAGATCACAAAACATAAGACAAGCACTTTCTTAACTAAAGTTCATCATTGTGAAATGAGTCAGTGCATATCTCAGTGCATATCAGAAACCATACTCAACCCTTCTATGGATTATGGGTTCTATACTAGTGGAGAAGGTTGAATCTGGAGGTGGAATGTGAAATCCTAAAGGGTTCTATATAGATAAGTAGTTTCAAATTTCAGTTTCCATAATATTTTTTCTAGCCTAGACATGTCAATTGGGTAAACTGTGTCAAGATGTAGAAATCAAACAACAATGACATTTTTGGAGATCCATAGCAAAAATGAGGAAAATAACCACTCCTTCCCTTTTAAACAAAAATGAAATCCTTGGCTCTGAGCCTCACTCCTCTATTCAGGATGTTTTCACAATAGACTCGAGAGTTATGCAATGATTCAGTTCCAGCCCAAGGCTTTTTCTCAGTTTTCTTTTTCTCTTGAATCTCTGCAAGTCCTTACACTTCTGGTCTTTTTCTAATTCCTTTTCATGCATCACGACAGTCCATGTATTTTTTAACTCATCTTTTTCTTGTAATAACTTATCAAATACAATCAATAGAAAATATCGTACAGTATTATTATATTCTAATTTTTCCCTTTCCCTGACTATAAGAGTTTATTAGGAACTAGAAACCATATTAAAGCTCCATTTTCACATTTTGAACAACTTGACAGTTTTCCTTACATCTCTGCTAAACACAACTATAATCTCAAGAATTGGCATGAAAGAAAACTAAAGGAGAATTCTAAAGTGAGCTATCTTGAGGTTCCAGGGCTGGAAAAACAACCCACAAGCAGGTGCCCAGATACTCCCCACCCATCTGAAGAAGGCTGTCTACCACACGTGTTTCCAAGTCCCCTAATTTAGAGTGGTGAGCAGGCTAGGTGGGGTTATTTTTCAAGATTCATCATGATTCCTTCTGAAAACAACAGGCAAATCTGACATTACCACCAAAGAACACTAAGTAGGAGCCTGTCAGAATCATGGCCTGGAAAATGCTCCCCTTCCATGCTGGGACTAAGGCTCTTCTTTTCCACCAAGATGCTAGAAGCCTGGCTGATGGAACTGGAAAAAGGGGACCCAGTTAGAAATGCCCAAATACAGCAAGCTTTTTTTTCTCCCAGGAGCCTGGGATTCTCCTGTTCTTGTTAGGAGACATCAAGTGGGGTTCAACTCAGTATCTTATGTACAACCAAAGGAAACACTCCCTGTCACTGTGCCATACCTGGCACTGTGTCAGTGCTTCTCTGCTATTCATAGGGTTTTCAATAGCTGATTGTTTCAGGAGTGGACTACCAGGTCCTTCTTGCTGTCCTACAACACCCAGTATTGCCAGGCAGTCTCCCATCTAAGGATTAACCAGGTAGAGTCTGTTTAGCTTCCAAGATCAGATGGTATGGGACTCCAAGGTGATATAGCTATAGACAGAACTCTTTTCCAACACCACAAATCACTGAAGTAATGGGAGTCCTCCAACATGGAAATCCCACATTAGCCATTACTCCCTGAGAGACACCTGGAGACCCCACCTTGACCTTAGCAGAAATCAGTGAGAAACCCAGAAACGTATCAGATAATCCAAAAGCACACCAAAACAGCATGGTAGGGGCCCCAACAATTATGGTGTTACTGGAACAGCAGCCTGTAGGCTTAGGATAAGACTCATATGCTAAACCTAGACAGGGTGACTGCCTGCTAAAATATAAATAAGCACAGAAAATATAAATATAAAATATATATAACCCAAGAATCTTCTGCAAAGGTAGATAAAATGTTGAGGATACAATAATAATAACCAGTTATGCAAGAAACAGAATTATATTTGAAGGACCAAAAAATGAGGGGATGCCAACTCTGGGAAAATCTGATGGTAGATCAATATAATGAAGATTTGACAGAGATATCAAAAAGTGCTTGGGTAATTCAGTATGGTTTCTTGAAGAAAATTCAAAAAATATCAGAAATCTCAGGGAAGAAATAGAAATTGAATATGTATTCAATGGAAACGACTTAACTAAAAAAGTAAATTAACCAAATCAAGCCAAGAAATTAAATAATCTATAGCTGGGTTCAATAGTAAAAGAGAAGGTGGCAGAAGCTTCCATGTGTAAACATGAGGAGAAAACAGTACAAAAGATGGGGAAAAATAAAAGAACAAACTTACAGGCATATATAGGAAAGATGAAATCTAATATCTACATCATATCGTTCCATAAGAGAAGAGAAATGAAAGACAGCAAAAGAGTATTGAAAGAATAATGACTAAAATCTTTCCAAATTTGTTGAAATAAACAAATCTACAGATCCAAGAGGCTGAGCAAACTTCAGCAGGATAAATTAATAAACTTAAATGTATACCCACAAAATTATGTTCACAAAACAGAGCATGAAATAAATGGAACAAAAAACTAATAGAGCCAAAAAGAGAAGTAAAAAAATCCCTATCATTTGTAATTTGTAATAGGGACTTCAACACTCCTTTCACAACTGACTTGCAAAGATAGAGAAGTTCTTACCATAACATACCAATAGTATTTAAGTGGCATCCATCACTCCACCCAAACACTCTGCCCAGTAGCAAAACACACTTTTTCTCAAACTCCTTTGAAACAGTAATCAAGATAGAACATTTTCTTGACCTAAAACAAACCTCAAAGTATTTAAAATAATTGGAATTATGCAGTGTGTTCTCTTACAGTGGTGGAGTCAGCCTAGAAATACATAGTATAAAGAAAGCAAAAAATCTTGAAACATGTGCATGTTAAACACCCTTCTACATATTCCATTACTCAAATACTAAATCTCATAGGAAATTCTTAAAATACAGCATTGACTAAGAAAACATATCCTTCTCCCAAAGTCCAATTCACTCGCCCTTTCCTCATCAAATCCTAGAACGACTACTTCTCTAAGCTATCAGGCTAGTGTGGTTACTGGATTTAGTTGATGCCATATGACAAAATTTCCATCTATTTGCAAATACAGTCGTTGTCATTTTGACTTTGTGCTACTTAGAAAACTTTTAGAACATCTCTTTCATTCAATTATTTTAGGAATACTCAGATACCACGGACCCTAGACCATATATCCATACTTTATTCCTATAGACTTTTTTCCACTGGATTTACTTTATAGATATGGGCTTCACTTAACAAATGAAGACTGAGGCTAGCACATTGGTTTACTAACTTTCTGTCTATAACAGTTCACATACAAAGGAAAGAATGCAGACTCAGTGGAAAGATGAAAGAAGGAAAAGTGAAAGCCATTTCACAATGTAAACTTGTTTCTAAATAATCTGTTGTACATGATAAATAATGGGAGAAGGACATGGCAATCCACTCCCAAGGCAATGCTGAATTAACCATTGAAAACCCTATGAGGGTCCCTATGAGTCGGACAGGACTCGAAGGCACCTAACAACAACAGCAACATGATGAATACATACAAATATTTGTCAATTAAAAACAAATGAGTAAAAATAATTTGAGGAAGGAGAAGAAAATATTATAAGAAGGTAAGTAAATTTGTATGGGGCAATGTCTACCTGGGTGATAATATTTTGGTCTTGCTGGTGTAAACAATGTGAAAATATGATAAATAAAAAGACAAAGAAGGTGAAAGAAAATCCTGGTTTCTACATTTACAATATATATTTTACCTATATTTGTCAGCAGTACAATTTCTACCTATGACTTAGAAATTCTGAGCTGTTTTCAATTTGTCAAATGAACTCTCTCTTCCTTCTCTATTCTTTTGCTTTTGTCCACATGCTTCAATGTCCTGGGGTGCTGTGTTGACACATCTGTCACCCTTGTCTGATCTCATGCTCCTTAAGTGTGTGGTAGTGACAGACTTGGACTCCTCAGCAGAGCTAGGGCACTTGGCAAATTGTGGGGTCATTAGTTGCACTGTGGGGGAAGAAATGGCTCCTCTTCCCAGTAAAAGAAGACCATAAAGCTAAACTGTGCCCTATTTTTTTGTGGGTGGATTTCTTGGTGTCTGTTTCTATCAGCATCTTTATCCAGCTTCCAACATTTCCAACACCCTCATTTTTCATCTCTTCTCCTAGCGTTGTCATTAAATATATTCATTAAACATACAAACAGGACAGTTAGAGAGCACTATACAGAGACTAAAGGTAATATTTCTTGTTCAGATGCATCCAAGTGAAGATAGAAATCGGAAATCACTTTTATGTGACAGATTTATAGTGTAATATTCCCTTTTTCTGAAACATATTCCTATGCAGAACAAACTTCTGGTCTGTAGATGGGACCTTACTGTTGTATTTTCTAAGGACATAAAATTAGTGGCTGATAAGACTGTCTCAGTAAGTGCACAGGGAAGTGGTGGGAGGAGATGGAGGAATTCTCTTCAGATGAGTGCAGAGTGCACCTGATGCTATGTTGCAGCATGTCTTTTGGAGTGGGGATAGGTGCTCTTAGTCCAGGCTGGGTCTGTCACCTGGGATAGAAAGGGGGGCTCAGTTATGGCCAGGAGACTCTAGCTGGGCATTGTAGTGCCCACCTCTAATCCTGGTGACTCTAGAGGCTGAAGCCAGAGGCAGCTTGAGCAATGTAACAAGAACCTGTATCAATATAAAAAGAGGGGGGAAGGCTGGGGTGCAGAACAGTTGTGGAGCACTTGTGTGAGGACCTGGGTTCAATCTGCCAGTCCTTGGAAAGAAAGAAAAGAAAACCAGACAAAACAAAACACCATGAGGCTCCATCAGTCACTGGATGTAAAAAATCCAAATGAAGCTACAAGAGGCAAACACTGTAGAAGGCAAGGATCTGAAAATCCAAGGGCATGTTATAATTACAAGGCATGTCCAGTGAAACAAAACGGCTCATGATATAGCCTGGATTAAAACTTCCATGCTATTTTCCATGATGATTGCACTGATTTACAACCAGATCTTCTTTTCTCCTGGTCACCAACAATGACTACTTTTTATATTTTGATAATATCCACTTAATAGATAAAAAGTGATATCACATTGCAATTTGATTTTGCATATTTTAGATGGCTACCAATGTTGACATAACTTCATATAACTATTGATCATTTGTATGTGTGCTTTGGAAAATAACTTTTGGGAACCTTTGTCCATTTTTCAGTTAGGTTGTTTTCTTACTCTTTAGCTATAGTAGCTCTTGGTAAAATTTGGAAATTAATCCTTTATTAAATACATGGTTGGCAAATATATTCTCACAGTCCATAGGTTATCTCTTTGCTCTGTTGAATATTTTCCATGCTGTGCAAAGATTTTGATTTTATTGCCCCTGCTTATTTATTTTGGCTTTTGTTGTCTGTGCTTTTAGTGCCATGTTAAAAGACAAATATTGCCAAGACTGATGTCAAAGAGCTTCTCCCCTGCTTTCTTCTACAAATTTTATAATTTCACGTTTAAGATTTAAATCTTTAATATATTTTGAGTTGATTTTTGTACATTTCATAAAATAAAGGTCTAATTTAATTATCTTGCCTTTGGATTTCCAATTTTGTTAATATGATTTATTGAAGGTGTTTTTCTTTCTACATTGTACATTCTTGGGACTTTTTGTAAAGCCTAATTACGTATGTATATGTTTATTTTGGGGACTCTATTCTGCAACCCCCTCCCAAAAATCAATCTGCCATTGAAAACCCTATGAACAGCAGAGAAGCATTGACAATAGTGTTCCACCTGTTGTATGTAGGGTCGCTATGAGTCGGATACCGACTCGACGGCACCTAACAACAACAACAACAATTCTGTTTAATTGGTCTATGTGCCTGTTTTCATGCTAAAAAAATACTGTTTTGATTACTATGTTGTTGTTAGGTGCCGTTGAGTCGGTATCCGACTCATAGCAACCCTCAGAGGGTTTTCAATGGCTGACTGTTTCAGGATTGCCTTGGGAGTGGATTGCCAGGTCCTTCTCCCACTTTTGTGGTACTGGGAAGTGAACTCGGGACCTCAGAGACTGCAGTGCAGTGCTCTACCAACTGAGCCAAATCCCAGCCCCTTTGATTACTATAACTTCAACATAATTCAAAATCAGGAAATGTGATGTCCCAAGCTTTCCTCCTTACTCAAAATCTCTTTGACAACATGGGGTCTTTTGTGGTTCCATACAACTTTTAGGATTTTTTCCTATGTCTGTGAAAAATGTGATTAGATTTTGACTGGGAATGCATTGAATTTCTAGATGTCATTGAGAAATATGAAGTTTTAATAATGCTAATTCTTATGATATAGAAACACAAGGTATGTTTCCATTACTTGAGTCTTTATCAGTGTCTTTCCCAGGTACTTTCTACTTTTTGAAAGATGGATATTTCACCTTTTGGTTGAATTGATTCCCAAGTGTTTTACGGTTTTTGATACTATTGTAAATGACAGTTAATATGACTACTATTCAAATTTATGTACCCACCGCTAAGGCCACAAATGAAGACAGGGGAGATTTTTACCAGCTCCTGCTGTCAGTAATAGATCAAACATACAATCCGGATGCATTGATGATTACTGGTGACTGGGATGCAAGAAGTGGAAACAAAGAAAAGGGCTCAGTAGTTGGAAAATGTGGCCTTTGTGATAGAAATGATGTTGGAGATCATGTCATAGAATTTTGTCAGACCAATGACCTTTTCACTGCAAATACATTTTTTTTCCCCAACAAATGATTATGCACATGGAACTCACCAGGTAGAAAATATAGGAACCAAACTGACTGCATTGAAAAGCGCAATATCAAAAGTGAGAACAAGACCAGGTGTGGATCAGACCATCAACTGCTCATATGAAGTTTCAAACTAAAACTAAAGAAAATTAGTGCGAGTGTACAAAGGCCATAGTATTATCTTGAGTATATCCACTGAATTTATTAATTTTGACAAAATGTTGGTGGAGTCTTTATGGTTACCTATAAAATAAACCCATTTTATCTGCAAACAAAGATTTGAAATTGTATATATCTTTTTCTAATATGATTTTTTAAAATTTTCTTCTTTTCTCTTTCTCTTTATTTTCTTTCTTTCTTTCTTTTTCTAATTGTGTTTTCAGGATTATATTGAATATAAATGCCAATAGTTGAAAATTTTGTCTTTGTCCTGATCTTAAGGGAAGAGTTTCTGGGATTTCACCACTGATTATAATGTTAGTTGTGATCTTGTGATATTTAGTATTTATTACATTGAACCACATTCATTCAACATCCACACTCTTGAGAGTTTCTAGTCATGAAATGACATTGAATTTTGTCAAATGTTCTCACTGCTTTTATTACAGTTGCAGTATGTTAATGAAAGTGTTGATTTGCCCATTTTCAAACACTATTGTATCCCAAAATAGATTCACTAAGTCATGACGCATATTCTTTTTTCTGTGCCATTGAATTTGGTTTGGTAGTATATATTTTTTTGAGAATTATTTTGAATTCATGATAGGTACATTGGACTATAAGTTTCTTTCTTACTGTATTCTCATCTGGCTTTGATAATGGCATAATACTGACCTTACGACATCAGTTTGAAAGTGCTATCCCCTCCTAAATTTTTTAGAAGAGCTTGAAAAGGATTGATGTTAAGCCTTATTTAACACTTGGGAGTGTTCCAGTGAAGCCATCTGGTCCTGGTTTTATTTATTGGGAGAATTTTTATTCCATTTTCTCACTCATTATTAATTTGTTTACATTTTCTTCTTCCTTGTGTATTGTTGATATGTTGTATGCTTCTGTAAATTTATCCATTTCTATTACATTTATAATTGATTGGTTTATTATTCTTCAAAGTAGTTTCCAGTGATCCTTTGTGTTTCTGTGGTAACAATTATAACATCAGAATGAAACAAACAACCTACCAAGACAAAATAAGGATAAAGAAAATTTAAACAAATTAAGTTTAATTTCTGACTATGTGTTTTATGAATTCCAATCTTCTCTAATTTTTTAGTCTAGCTAAAATTTACTGTTTGGCTGAAAATGATACTCCCACTCATCTATAAAGTGGAACTGATAGAACCAACATTATTGGTCAGTTGTGAAGAGTGAATGAAAAATACATGAAACAAAAATCACTTATATGGTCAGCAGGTAGAAATATTTTTTTTAAATTAACTGTTATGGTTCTGTTGTTAAGAATATTATCATTCCATCAAGGTAAAACACTGTATCCTCCAATATGCAAACATGAAAATCATGGGAGTGTCTGGGAAATAGAACTTCCTTTGCACAAGTATAATTTCAGATTGGGATTATTCTTATTTTGAGATGGTCATGGAATACCTTCAAAGACATCAAGAAGATAACATGAAGAGTGGACATGTCATAACCATGCTGTCCCAGTATGGAGGAATCAGCAATATTTGCTGAACATGTTGCATAGTTACCTTTACTTTACAGATGACAAGATACAGGAAGGGAAATCTGACTTGACTATGGCCAAATGCATTGATTCCCTGGGACACGAGAGCTCAGCTTTTGTATGCTGTGGGGAGGAAATAAGAACTTAAGAAAGGAATTATACAACACAGCAAGAATAAACGTGCAATAAAATCCTTCCAACTGTTTGTCCTTGGGCTCTTTCTTCTCCTATCTCCTAAATTCCATCAAAATATTTCTGGCAATGTGCTGTAACTTCCACTCCTGGCTTCTTTGAAGTCAGTCTCTGAAGTGAATCTCTCATGGAGGCTTTGGGTAGTTATAATCCTCAGCCCCAATTATGTATCTTGGAGAATATCACAGACTTATTAAGGAAAGAAAGCTAAAAAAAAAAGCCTGATCTAACAAAAGAGTAGGACCATCAAACCGCTGTGTCTTCTGCAATCTTCATCTTATGTTTTATTAATGTGGCAGCTGCATTTTAATTAACATAATTCTTTATTGTACATGTGTCCTGAGGGTGTTTGAGGAAAAAGACATGGTCTTAAAAGTCCATAGAGTAGATAAATAGCAAATATTGCCTCAGTCAACATTTCCCCACATGTACTAGTAATAGGTATTAATTACTGGATAGGGATTTTTCAGAGACAATCCAAGGGATCAGGGCATTCTGCCATCAGTGTCAAGGTCACAAATGACCATGCTAGAAAGCACTAAAGGGAACAAGAAAGTATTGAATAATTTAATTAGCTTATAAAAAGTAAATATAAACTCTGAAAAAATTGACATTGATATCTTGGTTTGGGTTCTCTTGGAAGCAAACTCTGAGACAAGGATGTGGTAGGCAGGAGTTTATTTGAGAGGTTACCTTAAGCAGCACCAGTAAGGCAGAGGGAAATGGAGATGAAGAAGCAGAAGTGGCCAGTGGCTAGCGTAGACATCTGAAGCAAGATTCTACTGGAGGACATTGAGAGACCTGGTACAAGATGCCCCAGACTTATTCCACCTCATCGTGAGGGTGCTGGGATATCTGTCCAGGGGGCTCTGTGTGTTCCTGGCTGGAGGCTGCATTTCTCTGAGGGTTTAGTTTTCTCACAGAAGATTTCTAAGTACTCTTCTAAATACTGCTGTTTTGTCATGTGGACATGGCTTTTTTTTTTCTTCCTGGTAAATCGTGGGAGTTCAAAAATGAATGACAAAATGAAAGCCAAATGGATCATTGCTTTGAGTCAGTCAGCTTCTCCAGAACATAGATCTGGTATTTTGCAGAACTAAAAAAAAAAAAAAAAGAAAGAAAAAAGTCAGGTTTAGTGCCCTGGCACATGCCCGTAATCCCAGCTACTCAGAATGCTGGGACAAGAGGATTGAAAGTTTGAGGCCAAAGAATCAGTGGTAGAACATTAGCTTAGCACACAAAAGTTCCTAGCTCCAAACTTCCAGTACTAAAATAAAATAAAATAAAATAATAGATAAATAAATACAACATAA
>VMDO01026756.1:0-20059 GCA_007922755.1 Pedetes capensis
CTGTTTCAGGACTGCCTTGGGAGTGGATTGCCAGGTCCTTCTCCCATTTTTGCTGTGCTGGGAAGTGAACTCAGGACCTCAGAGACTGTAGCGCAGCACTCTACCAACTGAGCTAAATCCCAGCCCTTTTAGGAGGTAATTAGGAATAGATAAATTTATCAAAGTGGGGCGTCCGTGATTGAATACTGGTAACTTTTTTTTAATTGGAAATTTTAAATGTACAACTTAATGGGTTTCATTCTGACATGTATTTCCTTGTGACATTTTCGTATATGTGTTTCATTGTACATTGCTCACATAACTTCCCCCTTACCCTCTCATGCCCATCCTCCTCCATCTACCCCCCCTCAACCAATGCCCTCCTTTCTATTTGTATGTCTTTTTGGGGGGAATATTTATCTATATACATGCGTCCTTATTTTGATTTAAGTCCAAACTTTTTTCTATAGTGATCTATCTTTTTACATTCTCAGCAGCATTACATGGGTAATCTAGTCCATTTGCATTATTGCCATCCTTTGGTATTATTGGTATTATTGATTCCCAAACTATTAAAGCTGGACTGTTTACTTTCAGGTTGACCCCTCTCTTCTTCCTCACTCCCCACTGGCCCTCCTCCCTCTCCTTTCTTCTCTCATCATCAATTCCCCTTTTGCTAGATCCCTACCTCCTTCTTTCCACTCCTTAAATTGTCTCTTCTATGCTAAGTTTACATAAGCTTTGTATTATGCTCCAATTTATATATAGGATTTTTTGCTTCTTTTATGTTTTATTCAACACCCATATATGAGTGAGAACATGTGGTATTTCTCTTTTGGGCTTGTGTTCATTCACTTAAGATAATTTTCTCCAATTTCATCCATTTTGCTGCAAATGACATTATTTCATTTTTTTGATTGCTGAGTAGTATTCCATTATGTATATCTACCATAATTTTTTAAATCCAGTCTTCTATCGATGGGCGCTTTGGTTGATTGCCTATCCTTGTTATTGTGAAAAGTGCTGCATTGAACATGGAGATGAAGGTGTCTTTGTGGTATGATGACTCATCTCCCTTTAGGTATATTCCCAATAGTGGTATACCCAGATCATATGGTAGATCTATTTTTAGTTTTCTGAGGTACCTCCATATTGACTTCCATAGTGGTTGAGCCAATTTACAACTCTACTAGCACTAGAGACATGAGAGACAGCAGGTTCACATGTGCATGCACATTCTCTAGTTTCTCTGTTCTTATTAAGTTACCAGTATTCTGGCAAAAAAATAGGCCTCTCCACAGCCTCGCCAGCATTTGTTGTTATTTGTTTTATTGATCTTGCCCAGTCTTACTAGAGTAAGGTAGAATCTCACAGTTGTTTTGATTTGCATTTCCCTAATAGCTAGGGATATTGAACATTTTTTCATGTGTGTCATGGCTTTACGAGCTTCTTCATTTGAGAACTCTGTTCAGTTCCTTTGCCCACTTGTGTATAGGGTTATTTGTTTTCTTGGGATTTGCTTTCTTGAGTTCTTTATAAATTCTGGAAATTAGTCCTTTGTCTGATGTACAGGATGCAAAGGTTTTCTCCCATTCAGTGGGGACTTCCTTGACTCTGTTGTTTCCTTTGCTGTACAGAAGCTTTCTAATTTCATGTAATCCCATTTATCTATTCTTATTGTGATTTCTTGAGCAATGGGGAGTTCTATTAAGGAAATGCTTTCTTATGCCTATATGTTGGAGCATATTGTTTATCTTTTCTTCTATTAGTTTTAGAGTTTCTGATTTTATGTTGAGGTCTTTTATACATTTTGAGTTAACTCTCATGCATATTGAGAGGTGTGGGTCTGTTTTCATTTTTCTGCAAGTGGTTATCCAAGTTTCCCAGCACCATTTATTGAAAAGGCTATCCTTTCTCCAATTTTCCAGCTTTTCTCCTTTGTCAAAAATCAGGTGGCTATAGATGCATTGGTATATCTCTGGGTCCTCTATTCTGTTTCACTGGTCTTCAGGCCTATTTTTGTGCCAGAATACTGGTAACTTAATAAGAACAGAGAAACTAGAGAATGTGCATGCACATGTGAACCTGCTGTCTCTCATCTTGTGATGCCCTGCACTTGCCTCTCTTCTCTGCCACCAAGAAGGCCCTCACCAGACAGAGCCCCTCAACTTTGAATCAGAACTGTGAGCCAAAATAAACTTCTTTTCTTTGTAAGTTCCCCCCTCTGGTTTTAAGTTATTAACAACAGAAAATAGACAAAGACATGCATTCTAAACAACAATAACACTCACTTATTTCCATCAGCAGTACACAAAATGGCTGTTTCTCCTCATCATCACGGGTGCAAGATTATTTTAATGACTGTATAATCGTCTATCGTAATATATGCCATAATATATTTAATGAGTCCTCATTACTGAACATTTAGGCTTTTTCCTTTTCTCCCCTATTATAAATAAAACGATGACAAATTTCCTGGTAGATTATTCTTTTCACACATTCATGATTATTTCCTAAGGAGAAATTCCTAGAAGTAGAATTTCTGAGCCACAGGCTTTGCATATTTTAAAGATTTTGAATATATAATACCAAATTATTCCTCTGAAGAATTATTCCATATTATATACAAATACAGCATTCAACAACTTTAATTTATGGGAAAAAAACTTAAATATACAAGACAGTAGAGAATATAACAATGGTTTCCCCAAATAGTCATCACTCATATTCAATAATACTTAAGTTATGACCAAATTGTTTCATTTGTAACTCCCTTGTTTGGCTGGATTATTTTGAATAAGACCCAAAGAGGGGGGGGCATTTTCAGTATTCCTTCATTTGATCAGCAGAGTATTCAGAAGACAGATGAAAGGCTTCCATTTCAAAGGGGACCATCATGAAATCACCCAGAATCATCTCTTGTGATCATAGCCCAAGGCCTTTGGCCAGAAGAGGGTCTCGCTGAGGTGCACAAGGACCCTTGGGAAGTGCTGGTGTATTGTGCTCTTCCCTGCTCCATTAGAGCCAATGATCCTTCAGGAAAAGATTAGTGCAGCCCACTTCTGAGGGTTTTCAGGCCCTTTTCCTGTCCTCTGTATTCCCTAGCTGCATGCCTTTCTTTATCTAAATAAAGCAGAGGTAGATAATGCAATTCATCCATGGCTCAGGTAAGTAGAAATATTGTGATTTGTATTTATAGTGAGGACTGCTGAGTGATGGTTTTGTTTTGTTTTGTTTTGTTTTGTTTTTTTAACTTCTGCTTAAAATCCCAGGCTGGTTGAGTTTTTTGATACTAGTTGGATAATAGTTGTATCAACAAGTCAGCACAATCTTAGGATAGAAATGCAAGTAAGTATGGTAAAGGTTCAGTTTCTTTCTAGATTTTCAGGCATATCACTTAGGACTGTACCAGGAAGGAGACTGCACTGTGGCTGAGGTGCTGCTCGGAGCGCAAAGAAGGAGATAACTTGAAGACTGAGGCAGTCAATTTGCAGACAAAGATTAGGAAGATGTCTGTGTTCTAGACCAGAATAGCAAGTGGATGAATGATGAATACTCAAAGATGGCTTCAAAATGTCAGATTCAAAGCACCTTTAAGAGTTCACTGCAGTTATTCCCAAGATATCCCATTAGCTCCAGAGATCATCCAGCTTTGCTTTAAATAATACACGTGAGGATGCTTATGTCATCAGGGCAAAGGCTAGGTCACCGGCTTTGAGACAAACAAGACTGGGTTTGAATCTCAAGTCTAGCATCTACTTGCTGAGTGACTTTGGACAAGTTGCCTATTCATTTGTTCATTCCGTGAGTGAGTGAAAATGCTTTGGACACCTGCTGCATGCCACATGCTCTGCCTGGCACCAAGGATACAATGGTGAGCAGGACATTTTTTTGGTCCTTAAGGAGTTACAGGCTACAGCGGGATCATGTGACGCTGTGATACGGTAAGGACAGAGTGACAGGGGAAGATGCAGGAAAGAGGCCAGGGCTCTTCTAAGAGAAAGGAGCATCTCAGCCAAAATCAGACTCAGTTGGAATCAGCCAGCCAGCGCATGTGGGGCTGTGGTAAGTGGGGACCAACACTTGTGGGTCAGAGGATTCCAGAGGGAACAGATTTCAAGGGGTTGGAGAATGAAATGAAAAGCACACTTTGGAATGGAAAAAAAAAATTGTCAAGTGTACAGAGTGGCTGGGAGACTTTGAAGAGAGAGCAGGGCCAGATCATGAAGGGACACACAGGGACAACTCAGGGAACTATAGAGTTCCAGGCTGGGCAGCAAAAGGATCAGGTGGCAAGAATGAGCTCCCTGGCAGCGATCCAGAGTGGGGTGGAGGGGTATTGTGTTAGGATGTAGTTGTGGTAGGGAGGTGGCAGAGGGTGGTGAGCTGTGGATAGAGCCAGTGCTCTTTCACAGTGAAGTGGCTGGATTTGTGATTGGGGATCCTGTAGGTGAAGGGTGAGCACAGGGAATGATGGGGAATTGGCGCTGAGTCTGAGGTGAGGGAGGTTCTGTGGGCAATTGTGGTAAATGTATTGGGGACTCAGAAGGACAGATGGTGCTTGACTGTGAGCTGCTAACTCCTGGAAAGTCACTGAAGCCACATGAGCAAAGGCGATCATCAAGAAAAGCACTTACTGAGGTGGAAAAAAATGTCTTCATCCATGAAATGGCTAGGTCAGAGATGCAAACAGTAAGCAAGCGCCTGGGCTAGGGGAGGGTGACAGATCAGGACAGGGCCCTTCTCTTCATCTCCAGGTGGTACTGTGGGCCTGTATCGTCCCACAACCAGTGCTGTTTTCAGATTCTTACCTGGCCTGACTGTTTTTGGCTGCCTCTCTGACTTAATATCAGCTGTGAAGATCCAGGCTTGCCCACCATCCTGCCTGTGCTCCAGAAACCAAAAACAGACTGTTGAGAATGCAAACCCTAACCCAGATCCCACAGGGTTCAGCCCTTCCCCAAACAAGCAGGATTCAAGTCAGAGACACTGTGGCTGTCTGCCCTTCCAGAGAGGAATCTTAAAGCCATGGTTTCCTTCACAATATATCAGAGAGAAATCTGGTCAGGAAACTCCAGAAGATCATCTCTCAGCCATCTGTCTTCCCCTGAAAGGCAGCCAGAGATCACTCACCAAGTCGTGTATGGCAGCTCGGTTGGAAAGGAACCAGAGCCGAGGTACCAGGGTGCTCGTGCCCTGTGTTTGGTGATGGCAGCCCTCTGGCAGGCTGCTCCCTGGGTCACCAGGACCAGATTATTTAAGGACAAGAAAATGAGCCTTCCCAGATATTGTGTGGTTGAAATTAACTTTCCATCTGACAGAATGCGGCTGTGCTAAATCACCAGCCAAGCCCTGACTCCAGGTCAGGTGGCAGACTCTACTGATGTACTTTTTCAATTTAGTAGTAGTTTGAGAGAAAATGTGAGCTGGCTACTGGTTACCTAGAATATACTCTTCCCCAGCTCTCCCAGAGGGTTTCTATTCTGCCTCAAAGCAGGAACTAACTACTCTTCCATGGCTCTGTAACAAGCAGGCTGTTGTTGTTGTTGTTAGGTATAGTCAAGTCAGGTTCGACTCGTGTATAATAGAACAAAACATTCCCCAACACTGTGTCATACCAGGCACTACGTTTGTTCTTCTCTGATCCATGTTCGACAGTTCACAAGAGATTACTCAGAGCCCTTGACATCTCTCAATTTTAGTTTAGTCGCATGCAAATTGGGAATACCTGCTCCTACCCCTTAGAGTTGCTGTAGAGATTAAATTAAAATATCTAAACACGTGTATGGTAAGTGCCATCGACTCAGATCCTACACATAGTGACCCTATGTACAACAGACAAAACACTATCTGACACTGTGTCATGCCTGACACTATTGTCAGTGCTTCTCTGCTATTCATAGGGTTTTCAAAGGCTGATTGTTTCAAGAGTGGTCTTCCAGGTCCTGCTCCCATTTTTACAGTGCTGGGGATTGAACCCAGGGCCTCAGAAGGCCTCTCTACCAACTGACCTAACCCCCCAGGTGGAAAGCCTGAGCCAGTGAGCTGCGCTTTCAAGGGAGTAAAAGGAAGGCAAAGAACAATCTGGTGGCTCTCTCCAGGACAGGCGGGGTGTTGGTACTTCCAGCAGGACCCTTTCTGACTTCCTCCCCACCAGCCAGGGACAGCATTGCCCACCGTCCTCTTTTCGCACAGCACATGATGTTGGTTTAGACTATGTGGCAGGCAGGAAGCCTCCATTTATCTAACAGGGTCCTTTTTCATTGCTGTGCATCCAGGGGCCATTTTAACTGCACCAGAACTCAGTTATTGCCAGTGTTCTCATCTCCTCCATCTGTTTCCACTTAGATGCAGGAAACTTCAATTTTGTCACTGGGAGAGGAAGAAAGCAGGGGTTCCATGGCCTGCTCTCCTCCTCCCCGTATCCCCCAGGCCCAGTTGCATCTTTAGAGGGATAAGGCTCTGAAACTGATGGAATTATTTTCATGGCAGCCTCTGTGAGGTTCTGGGCACAATCTGGGATGCTTTAGGACTCAGGTGGCAGGGTGTGATGTGGGAGGGAGAAGAGACCATTCTCCTGGCTTTGCACAGAGCTCAGTGCCCTGGAGAGGCCTTGTGACCTTGGAAGCCTTCCTTATGCAGCTTAGTGGGTAAATGGAGATCAGAGGAAGAGACAACCAAGGACAATCCCAAGTGGCTGCTATGGCTAGAAGCATGGCTCATATCCAACATGAGGGTCTTTTGTGGCGGTTCCACAACTTACCAGGTGCCCCTTGAGAGCTGCTAGATTCTGCTGAGCAAGTAAAGGGCTTGCTCAGGGTTGTTGCAATTGGTTCATGAACATGAATGTGACCTCATTCTATACTCTCTCACGGGAACGTCTTGGGACATAGGAGAACCTGTAGGGAGAGAGCCAGTCTCACTCTCTCTTGCCAATTTGCTGGTTGCAACTGAACTTAGCAGCAGCTGTGCAGGATCTGCCCTGGAAAAGCTGGAGACAATTCGTCAAACCACTCAAGTGAAGGATTTCTCACCAAGGAACAGGCAGCCCTGCTGCCCCTCTGGCACCTCTCAGTATGAGAGGGAGAAGTAGCAGAAAGCCCTATCCTGGGGACCATGGCAGGGTGGGGAGGAAGGAAAGGAGGAGGCAAGAAGAAATGGTCTCAGGGTTTTTTGTTTTGTTTTGTTTTGTTTTTTAGCAATAACTGTTGCCATTGAGAGAATTTCATTTTCTTTATAGCAGAGCAAATTGACATGGACAAATATCTGAGCTTCCAAGAAGAAAGCAACAAAAGCAGAACAGCTGCCTCTAGGAAGAGCTCTTTGTATTCCAGAATTTCAATGTTGTTGCTGTTATTAGGTGCTGTCAAACTGAGTTTGACTCATAGTGACCCTATGTACAACAGAATGAAACACAACCTGACACTGTGCTGTGCCCAGTAATATGTCAGTGCTTCTCCTCTATTCATAGGGTTTTTGATGGCTTATTTTTTGGAGTGGGCTGCTGGGTCCATCTCCCAAGCCTATAGCATCCCATATTCCCAGGTGGTCTCCCATCAAATACTAACCAGGCCTGAACCTGCTTAGTTTCCGAGATCTGATGGGATAGGGCGCAAGGGTGGTACGGCAGTAGACTTGCTCAGTGTACAACTTTTAAGACCTATGTGGCAGACTTGGAGGTGGGTAGCTTTAGTTTTAGTTATCTATTTCTTTATCCAAAAGCTAGAAAGCCGTAATGTTTTATTTTAAAGCACTTGTTAAAGCTGGACCTCATGCTTGGCCCCAAGGACCCAAGACCCAAAGGGAGAAGGCCACTGTCCCCAAGTTGTTTGCACCTAAGTGAGGGAGGCGCACTGAAGGGAGTGTTCAATGCTGTGTGGTGAGTGCCTTGGTGGAGGGGTAGCAGGAGCTTCAGGAGTTGTCGGGAAGTTAACCACCTTGGAGGAGGCAGGGGAGTCTTCCTAGATGGCAGAGGCGATGCAGAAGACAGATGTGGAGCCACATGGACAGGCAGGAAAAAGACAAAGTAGGCATGGGTGTCGGGGTGAGGCAGAGGGAGGGGAGAAACAGCACAAGGCTGGGAAACTGTAGGGCTATGCTGTTGCTGCTTAAGATATGACTGAGGGAACTGGAGACGAGGTGAGAGTCAGGCAGGGGCTGGATCTCCAAAACTGGGGCTTTATCCTGCCTCGAATGTGGAGTCATGGAAAGACAATTTTGAAAAATATATCAGAAGTAATATGTTTGTCTGCTACATTTTAGTTAATTAATTAATTTTGGGTTTTTGAGATGGATCTCCCTGTGTAACTCAGGCGGACACTGAATTCATGATCCTTCTGCCTCAGCCTTTGGGATGCTGGGGTTACAGGCATACACCACCATACCCAGCAATCTTTTATTTTTCTGATTGTATTTGATCCTCATGACACATCACCCCATACCCCTAGAAAAGCAACATAGGCATTATTTATCATTTTCCAGAAGTGGAAAGTGAGCCTCAGAGAGGTGTCCAAGGAGCATATTAACTCAAGTCAAGTATTTTGTTGTTTTTACTTAAAAATTATCTTAACATTATTTTCTAATTATGTTGTTGTTACGTGCTGTCAAGTCGGTATCCAATTCATAGCGACCCTGTGTACAACAGGGGAAACACTATTGTCAGTGCTTCTCTACTGTTCATGGGGTTTTCAATGGTGGATTGATTTTTGGGAGTGGGTTGCCAGGTACGTCTCCTACGCCTGCAGCACCTGGTGTTCCCAAGTGGTCCTTATCCAAGTATTAACAGGCCCGACCCTGCTTAGCTTCCGATCGGACAGGATCGGATGCCACAGGGCTACGGCTACAGGTGTCATTTTCTAATTATAAAAATAGCATATATAGCAAGACCTTGTCTCAAATTTTTAAAAAAGTGGGGGAGGCATCAGCAGGAGCAGCTCAGCAGTAAACCACTTGCCTAGAATGCACAAGGCCCTGGGTTCACCTGCCTAATATTAAATAAGTTAATAAATAAATAGTATATATTCATGAAAAATGGAAATATATATAAGAATGTGAAGAAAATAAAATTCACTCATAAGTCTACATAAACTGTCACTATTTTATTTCATTAATTTCCAGTGATAGATATGTACATGTTGTTGTTGTTAAATGCCCTCGAGTAGGGTCTGACTTATATCGACCCTATATATAACAGAACAAAATTCCCCAACACTGTGCCATGCCTGACACTATGTCAGTGCTTCTTTGCTATTCATAGGGTTTTTGCTGGCTGATTGTTTTCAAGATTGTTTCAGGAGTGGACTTCTAGGTCCATCTCCTGTTTTCCTGGTGCCAGGGATCGAACCCAGGACTTCAGGGCATGCAGAGCAAGCACTCCACCAACTGAGCTAAACCCCAGCCTACAGATACATACATACATATATAAAATCCTATTTATACTACAAATGTAATTTTTATACATCCCTGTATATGTTGTATATACTATTTTCACATATTAAAATAATTTATGCCCTGGGTTTTATATACTCATTTTTAAACTTTAACTTATAAGTTTATCATAAGCAATTTTCAACATGTTTAGTCTTTGGTAGTATGATTTTTAGTGGTTGCATATATTAGACTGCATGATAATTTCTTTAATTAATTCTTTGTTGTTAGACTTTTTATGTTGCTTCTAATTGTTAATATAAGCATGCATTATGGAACACTACTAGTACCTTTTGATAAATTCCTTAAAAAATTATTGTATCAAAAGTTACGAATCCCTTTCAAAGTCTTGATACATGTTGCCAAACTGCCCAAAGTTTGTGCCAATTTGCACTCCTGCCAGCTGAGTGTGACAGTGGCTTTTTTACTGAAACATGGCCAAGCTGTCATCTCTGTTATAATTCAGCTCAATGCAAGGACTTCATATAATTATTTGTGTAATGCTTAGAGAGAAGAGAGCAGGGGCCCAGTGTGGGTAAGTGTGTGTCCAGCAGTCTGTTGTGTTGCTGGAGATTTGCAAAGGAGGACTGTATGCTGGAAGTGAGGGCAGAAAGGTAACAAGGTGAGTGGAGCTGACTTGGCATTTGGTAAGAGGACACAGGACACTGTCTTTCCCTTCTGTCTTTCCATGACAAGTTAGGCTTTCTGCCCAATACATTTCCAAAGCCAGAGTTCCTAAGCTCTTTGGCACTTCACGTGGTGATAGTGGCGTGGTGGGGTAGAATCTAAAAGCTTTAGATAAATACAGGAACAGAGATTTTCTTTCTGAGCCAGAGAAAAGCTCATTATCACCAATAAGTCCTGTGAAATGAAATCAATCCATCTGATCCTAAATCCCATTTCATGTGATTTTCACAGAATTGAGGGTATGTTTGATTGCTATGCATCTTATTTCAAAGGCAGGGAAAATGTGGTCACCAAGGGAACGGGGGTCAAATTTGATACTCAAATGTGGAGGAGGTATTCCCAGGCCTTCCAGTTAGGCTGTGGGTGAGTCGGGTTCTAAAAGGCCCAAAGTAAATGGACTCTGGGGCAATAAAATGCCCATTGAGCAGCTCCTCTAACTGCTTTTGTTCACAGATGGAAAAACAAACCCGAAAATGAAAATGGTTCACCCAGGGACACTGAGAAGTGGCACTAATAAAAGACCGTGGAGGATGAGTGACTGTGGACGCACACTGTGGGCTGCCTCGGGGGGAGGCTGGAGAGCAGAAGAGGAGGTGCAATTAGACCTTATAGAGATTGCAAGGACTGGAAACTTCTCTGTCTCCTCATGGCCACTTTTTATTTGCTCTCTCTCCTCCCAAGTCCTCCCATTTGCCTTTCCTCTGTTCTGTCACCTTTCCTGTGTCCCCCAAACAGCCATTCTAACCCCTAAGTCAGCCTGAGCTTTCAGTTCCATCAAACCGACAACACCCTCTGTGTCTCTCAATTTGAATTCCTGCAAGAGAGAGGCCAACTGGCGGAGGACACCCCATGAATGGTCAAGAGAGCACTGTTGACCCCTCCATCACAGGCAGCAGACAGGCCGAGTCACCAGCACATAGAGTTGCAGGCTGTGGACAGAGCAGCTATGGTCAATTACAGAACATCTGAAGTGGAAAAAGAATTTCAGTTCCTTATTTATTTATTTATTTATTTATCTATCTATCTATCTATCTATCTATCTATCTATTTATTGGTGGAGCTGGGGATTGAATCCAGGGCCTTGTGCATGTTGGGCAAGTGCTCTATCAGTGAGCTCCACCCCCAGCCCCTTCAGGTCCTCTTTTAAGGCAGTGTCACATTGTCTGAGACCAAATCAGGGGAAGATGAGAAAGGAAAAAATGGGGACCAAGGCCCATTTTAGATCCAGAGGTAGAGTGTAAATGAACAGGAGGGATTCTGGGTTTGGAGTCAGAGGACCTGGGTTTAAATTCTGACTGGTCCTCTTGGAGGTAGGGATGGGGTTTAGCTCAGTTGGTAGAGGGCTGTGCTGCACTCTCTGAGAACCTGGGTTTGATCCCCAGCATGGCAAAAATGGGAGAAGGATGTGGCAGTCCATGCCCAAAACAATCCCCTAACAATCAGCCACTGAAAACCCTATGAGGGTTGCTATGAGTCGGACCTGACTCCACGGCACCTAATAGCAACTACCACCTGGAGCTGGTTCTGGAACCAGCTGTTTTACTTCTCATTCTTGGCTCATTATATGTGATAGGCAGATCCTGCTGGCCTCTCACAGACAGATGAGAATAAAATGATAAAATCTATGTGAAAGTGAATTTTAAGTTAAAAAATCATAACCTCTACTGTCAACCACCACCCCTCATGTCCTCCACTTGGGTGGCTGAGGCATTTCTGGGCTCTCCAGAGAAGCAACATGAAACAAGTAGGATTTATTCTAGAACAAAGCAGTCTCAAAATTCTTATTCACATGACCTATTTATTTATATTTTTGACAGAGTCTTTCTATGTAGCTTAGACTGGCCTCTAATTCTTGATCCTCTTGCTTCAGCCTCCTGAATCCTGGGATTATAGGCATGTCTAGCTTTTCACCTGGCTTTTTCACACTCTAAGAAATTACTGAGGACTCCAAAGAGCTATTATGTGAGCCATGGTTATATACTATATCCAGACTCAAAACTGAGGGTTAAAAAATTTTGTATTTAGTAATTCACCATAAGAAAATGATAAACCCAACAAATGTTAATATTTATATTAATACATTAAACACATTTACACTTAATCCATTAAAAATAACTATATTTTCCAAAACAAAAATATCAAGCAAGAAGAGTGGCACTATTTTATATTCCATGAACTCTCTTTACATTCAGTCTGTTGTGATACATGGCTTCAGTTGAAGTATACGAAGAAAATCTACTTCCATATATGTATAGTTAGAAAAGAGATTTTTAACTGCCTTTTCAGATAATTATGGATGTTCTTTGATACCACATCCACTCAATAATAAGTAATTACTTAAAAATAAATTGCAATGTGAAGTCTGAAATTATAGTTCAATCAATGAACTTTCATTCTTTATTATATTAAAATCCATTGGTCTATACAAATTTTGCAAGACTTTTTCTTCTTCTTTTTCTCTTTCTTTCTTTCTTTTTTTTTTTTTTTTTTTTTTTTTTTTTTTTTTTTTTTTTTTTTTTTTTTTTTTTTTTTTTTTTTTTTTTTTTTTTCTGGTCCTGGGGCTTGAACCCAGGGCCTCATACTTGCATGCTTTGCAAGGGCTGGACCACTAAGCTGCACCCCAGTCCTTTTTTTTTTTTTTTTACTTTTTTGAGACAGGGTCTCACTAAGTTACGCAGACTATCTCTGGTCCTGAACTTGCGATCTTCCTGCCTCTGCCTCCCGAGCTGCTGGGATTAGAGGCATGCGCCACTGCACCCGGCGGTAACATTTTTTCTTATGTCTCATTTTATAACATTGTGCATTGGTCATTTGAAAAATATAGGTTCAGTGATTGGGTAGGCTTTCCAAATGTTGACATGTTTTTATATGATGTAAAAATCATTCATCAATTTTAACACCAATCTACTAAGAAAAGTCTTAAACTGCTGGGAAACTGTCAAACTTATAATAGAGGATGCAAGGAGTTCTAAAACTTTAAATTTCTGCTTGAAAGTTCAAATTCTATCATTGGCAACAAGTACTATCAGTAGATTTCTTTGATGTGACACGCTCACTTTGTTCATTTTAAAGAAAACTTCTGCCAAATACTCAAGTCTGAATAAACACATTTTGTCTACCTGTGATTCTTTTAAGTAAAAATGGTGTTCCATTAAAAAAGAAAAAAAAAAGAAAAAGAAAAATGCTTGAGTAGTTCACAACTCAAACCCCTCCTCCAGAGCTTTTCTTCAAGGCAACCACCGCACGTGAGTCTGCAGCAGAACAGCTTTCTAATGTGTCACAGAGTATATTCCAATACAGAGACTCAAGGGTGAAGGTGAATGAAATTAAGAATTCTTACTGCTTAAGCCAGGCGTACACCTGTGATCTCAGCTTCAGGAGGCTGAGGCAGGAGGATTGCAAGTCCAAGGCTAGCCTAGGTGACATAGTGAGACCCTCTTGCAAAAAACAAAACAAAACAAAAAATATGTATAACATTAAGTATATTATATAATATTAATATTATTGTATATAATATTTTATATAATATTGGATATAACATTATATATATATATTTCTTACTGTTTCATCAAGAATATTCCTAAGTGAAGCTGCGAGTACAGGGTGTGCCAAGTGTCCCAAGTGTCGTGAGGGCCTGAGTGGCGGGGTAGGGCCTCAGTTTCATGCTCCATTGCCTTTACCATCAGCGCAAATGTCAGCACAACCCAAAGGGTAAATAACATTTTTGGATTATTATGAAAAATTGTTTTACTTGAAGGACCTCCTGAGAGAGCCTTAGGGGACCCTCACTTTAAGAGCCACTGTTCTGGGGCTTTTCGGTTGAAAGAATTGATATATTTCATTATTTTCTAAATAAAACTGACACTGGCTTGAGGAAGTCCACTGTGCTTAATTTTCTGGGATTCTCCCTCCCTCACTTGGACTGAGTGACAGGCTGGGCACTCCCTGCGTACAACAGGTGAAACATTATTATTAGTGCTTCTCTGCTATTCATAGGGTTTTCAACGGCTGATTGATTTTTAGGAGTGGGTTGCTGGGTCCTTCTCCCAAGCCTACAGTATCTGGTGTTCCCAGGCGGTCTCCCATCCAAGTACTAACCAGGCCCGACCCTGCTTAGTTTTGGAGATCTGACAGGATCAGACACCACAGTGGTATGGCTGCAGGCGTGTGTGTGTGTGTGTGTGTGTGTGTGTGTGTGTGTGTGTGTGTGTGTCCAGATTCAAAACAGGTGGTATTTCCCTTCCTTTCTCCCTTACCCTCTCTTTTTGCCCACTCTCCCTTCTCTTCAGTCTCTTGTCTCCCTGTACATAGGCCCCTCTGTTTTCAGGACCTATATATTTTAATATTGAATATATAATGAAATCTAACACCCACATATGAGAGAAAATGTGATGTTTATCTTTCTTAGTCTGGTTTATGTCACTTAAAATGGTGATCTCTAGTTCCATCCACTTCCCAGCAAATGCCATAATCTCACCCCCCCCCCTTTTTTTTGGCTGAATCAATCTCCATGGTGTATATATATCATATTTTCTTTATCCACTAATCTGTTGATGGACACTTAGGCTGATTCCACGTCTTGGCTATTATGACTAGCACCACAATAAGCATGAATAAGCATCTATCTCTATGGCACGATGCTTATTCATGCATCTCTATATGGTATGATGACTTATATTCCTTTGGGTAAATACCAAGGAGTGGTATAGATGGGCCATATGGTAATTCTATTTTTAGTACATCTCTAGATTTTTAATCTCACTTTTAAGGCCAAGAAGACAGAGAACAGCCTGCCTGACCTTTTATGGAAGGAGTGTCAAGTGGTCTCAAGCCTAGTGTAAAAGTGGAGCTTCTCCAATTGAGGTGTGAAGGGACTAGAATACTGCCTGCTCAGTGGTTCTTGAGCTACCTTCATGGAACCTACGGGGTTCCACAGAGCACAGTTTAACAACCACAGATCTCCCATATACAAAGCTTATAAGCAGAAAGAGTTGTTGAATGGCTCCAGCAAGAATAACAATGTCAGGGAATTGGCAAGGTGCAGCTGAGGAAGACCACAGCTTGCTAAATGCAGAAAAAGATGAGTTCAAAAGCATCTGCAGACTTCAGGGCTCTGTTACATCAGTAGGAGGCCCTGGGCTGGTCACCCCAACCCTGTCTGAGCATGCCCTGTTTTAAACCATTAGTTGTCACTCACAGTGTATGTTGTTCTTTGTTCAGCCTGGTCTAGGGGAACAATTTTGGCCAGCTACTCTTAGATTGCCAGCAGAGCCCTCTCTGGGTGGCTGTAAATGAGACTATGTTCATTCTCTTGAGGAGACCACGGTGCATATCTATCCACCAGCCCTGGCCATGACCCGCACCTGGCTCAGAGCAGAACTCAGGCTTGAATGAAGCCACCAAGATCAGGCAGCCTAAGGAAGCTAGATGGGAGTTCAAATGTGCATCACTGTTCCTTTTCTTCTCCTCTCTCCCTCTCCCTCTCTCTCTCTCTCTCTCTCTCTCCCTCTCTCTCTCTCTCTCTCTCCCTGTCTTCCTTTTATAAAAAGATCAATCTCATGTCTAATTCATCTGAAAATTCTCCACTTCTCGGTGTGTGTTTTGGGTAAAAATAGAAGTCTCTGAGGATTGCAGGCTCCCGCTGTATTTTATGAGCAACTTTTCAAAGCGTGGTAACCAGGTTCCTTTGCTCTCTCCTTGAGTGAATCAAGCACCAGTGGGAGGCTTGCTTTCCAGATGACTGGTTTGAATTAAAGACTTTCAGCATTGGGGGTAGGAGGCTTTTAAGGTCATTCAATCAAGCTTCAGGCCACAGAAAAGCATAACTAAGACAGGGGACGAGTTGGCCTCATGACCCCCTGCTGCCATCCCTGTCCCCTCCCTTCCTCCCTTCCTCCCTGCTACTTCTCTGACCCCAGCCATCACTATCGCTGCAACAGATTTCCAGTTTGCCTCCCTGAATCTTGCCTGCTTATAAACTAGGAAGAACTTTCCAAAGGACAAATACGACTATATTTCCTACATGCTTAAGAAACTTTGATGTCTCTCTGATCTGAACACTCCCATGATATTAGAAGTTACCTTTGATGGGGGGGGGGGGGAGAGAGAGAGAGAGAGAGAGAGAGAGAGAGAGGCTGGCAAAGGGGAAGGGTATGAGGGGAGCTTCCAGGGGGCTGACAATGGTCTGCTTCTTACCTTGGGTATTGTATGTGTATCGTCATATTGTGATAATGTATTGAGCTTTTGCCACTACGATGTATGAACTTTTCTGTTTGCATGTTGTATTACTATTAAAAAAATTTAAAGCTAGTTCAGTGCTTGACATGATCTTCCTGTGCTTTCCAAGGTGCAAGTAAAGAAAGCCTTGAATGCTGGAGAGGAGGACGGTTGGGATTCCTGAAGAGGGTCACTGAGGCTTGGGGTAGCTTTGAAGCTGGAGCATCAGCATAAGGCGCAAATCCACCTGCCATGGAACTGCAGAGTGCTGGGATAATGATAATTACAAGAAGTCTCTAGAATCCATTACAAAAAGTTTTGGTTTGGGGCTGAGCACAAAGAATTAATTCTGGCCCAGATTCCATCCAAGAAGAGATTTGTTCTGGATGAAGGTTGATTAGGCATGGGTTTTGTGTTCCTCTTAGCAAGGCATGAGGTTTCTCTATATGAAAGTGTACCTGAAATTGATGATCAGGCCTAAAAGGGAACAGGAGGCTACAGGACCTGGGGTAGATGCCAGGCCTTCCTCAGAAACAGGCTGAAAGTTTGTCCTTGAAAAGTGACCCTAATGGGGGACCCATACAGGGACCCTGAAGGAAGCTGGGGGATGATGGTTTCCTTCAGTTGGTCCCATGGATGAACTGAAAAATGAGAATAAAGAAAGAATTGATGTGCAGTGAATTGTGAGGAATAGATAGAAAGGAAATTGCTCCCCAAGACAACTGAGAACAAACTTTCTGAGGTTTTATGATCATTGGGCTTTGTGTTAATTGCATTTTAGGGGGAGAAAAGTACCCCTCGCAGCCCAGGTCTATCTCTACTTAGTACTTTGCACATTACCTTACATGTACTGTCTCATGAGTTGGCTTCCTTGCAGAGGGTCTCCCTTCCCAGGACCTTCAAGAATATCTCACATATGGCTCACTGTCCAGGATCTGATTACAGACCCACTCTGCACTGGGGGCAATGTGTTACCCAGGTTAGTTTAAATCAGTCAGAATATAGCTCAGGAGCTGGGGACTGGGTTGTGCTGAGGAGAAGAGGGCCATAAAATAGGGGGACTCAGTGTATGAGGAAAGTCTTGGCATCAGAGTAGCTTTTTTTTTTTTCTTTTTTCTTTTTTGCAGTACTGGTGGTTGAACCCAGGGCCTTGCACTTGCATGCTTTTCAAGTGCTGGACCACTGAGCTGCACACCCAGCCCATTTTTTTTACTTTTTGAGGCAGGGTCTCACTAAATCACTCAGACTGCCTCTGGTCTTGAACTTGCGATCCTCCTGCCTCCGCCTCCTGAGTTGCTGGGGTTACAGGCATGCACCACCGTGCCCAGCTCAGAATGGATCTTAAAGGGCACCCAGCCCAACCTTTTTAAAAAGGCCTCCTCCAGCTCTCATGTAAACCTCCTCACAACCACCCCATTCTCACTTTTTCAGCCCTTTCTTCCCTGTTTGCATGGCCTATTGGCTCTGCCCGGGCACATCTGCTTACTTTTTTTCCCACATGCTTAGCTAATTTACATGCCCTGGTGCGCTGCTTATCCTGATGCCTGTGACTTCCCTCTAACAAGTGCCACACAGCTTCTCTAGGAGGCAGATTAGCACCCAGATTAATGTGTTCCACCCAAGTCCCTCCCTGGTTTCTTCACTCCTATACCCTGAAGAGAGTATCTCCCTGTGACAGCCAGCTACCACTTGTTTGCAAACTTCCCAAGTTCCTTAGTTACTTCTTATGTGCTTCATGTTGTTGTTGTTGTTGTTAGGTGCCGTCGAGTCGGTATCTGACTCATAGCGACCCTACATACAACAGGGGAAACACTATTGTCAGTGCTTCTCTGCTGTTCATAGGTTTTTCAACGGCAGATTGGTTATTGGGAGCGGGTTGCCAGGTCCTTCTCACAAGCCTGCAGTATCTGGTGTTCCCAGGCGATCTCCCATCCAAGTACTAACCAGGCCCGACCCTGCTTAGCTTCCGAGATCTGACAGGATGGGATGCCACAGGGCTATGGCTGCAGGCATGTGCTTCATAGGCGTGTTTTTCTCCCAAACAAGAATATGAGTTGACAATGATTTGTTGTTAGGTGCCATTGAGTTGGTGTCTGACTCATAGTGACCCTATGAACTATAGGCAAAACACTATTGTTAGTGCTTCTCTGCTATTCATAGGGTTTCCAATGGCTGATTGTTTTTTAGGAGTAGGTTGCCGGGTCCTTTTCCCAAGCCTACATCGCCTGTTGTTCTCAGGTGGTCTCCTATCCAAGTACTAACCAGGCTGGACCCTGCTTAGCTTCCAAGGTCTGATGGGATTGGATGCCACAGTGGTAAGGCTGCAGGCTTGACAATGGTTGTTGTTGTTGTTGTTCTTGTTCTTGTTGTTAGATGCCATCGAGACATGTATGAGTCATAGCAACCCTCATGGGTTTTCAATGGCTGATTGTTTCGGGATTGCCTCTGCAATGGATTGCTACATCCTTCTCCCATCTTTGCAGTACTAGGACTCAAACCTGGAACCTCAAGAGACTGCAGAACAGCTCTCTACTAACTGAGCTAAATCCCAGCCCTTGACGATGGTAGTGTCTTCTAATTCTTTGGTGACTCCAGGAACAACGTAACTCCCTTCCCTATGCCTCTGTCTTCTGACTCCACAGCCACCCTAGAAAGGTTGGCAGCCAGAATGTTCTCAGCCTCACTTACTGTCCTTTCCCTTGTCCCTCTGCTTACAGAAGTGACAACTTCCCCTGTACCTAGGAAATGTTCCTGAAAGGCACAGCTCTAGCACTGAGGGCCAGAATATCTTGGGGAAAAAAAATTGTTCTTTGGGGCTAGGGTGTTTTGTCTGTAAGAATCATTTAAGCCCTACCAGGAGCACACCAGGCCCTTTCACACTGCTAGGACACAAGGGAAGGAAAGAAGAACCCACAGGGCACCTACAGTGTGCTAGGTGCTGGATCTCTGTTTTAGTTGCTCGTCCCTGTCAATGTGCATTTGCCAGGGTTGCTTCCTCTGCTGACCTCCTCCTGCTCTCAGTCTGGAGAGCTTCTACATATGCTGCATGACCCAGTTCAGACAGCACCTTGATGAAGCTTCACCTGAAGCTCATTTCTCCCCTCTTCTGATGCCCTGCACTTTATGCAAACCCTTTCTTGCTGCCTTAGCCCAACATAAAAGAATTCCTTACTCATTTACCTGTCTCCACTTGTGTGTGATTTCCTTAAGGGACACACTATAATGTTCTGGATCATTGGGTCCTGCGAGGACAGATCTATTTTTGTCAGTTAATACAAGCTTAATAAATCCCTGCTGAGTTAAATTAGCTGTTGCTTAGAACCACAAAAAGGAAGATTCTGAAAAAATAAATATGGAACTTAATAAATAAAATGACTCATAAATATTTATTTCTCCTCTTTATTGTGGCTTGTGGACAGAGAAAGAATGAGAAAAGGGGAAGGAGACAGAAGCAGTGGAGATTCATAAATACTCTCATGGAAATGAGCTGAAGAGCAGGAACTGTTTCATATCCTCCAGCCTATTCTGGAGCCTAGGCTGGGGTTTAGCTCAGTTGGTAAAGTGCTACTCTGCACTTTCTGAGGGCGTGGGTTTGATCCCCAGCACTGCAAAAATGGGAGAAGGATGTGGCAGTCCACTCTCAAAACAATTCCGAAACAATTAGCTGTCGGGAGCCATAGGCCCGACATGAGCTAAGGCAATGCCTGCATAAATGGCTACGTGACAGATGTGACCATAGCGGGAAGCTCTA
>VMDO01026757.1:0-26248 GCA_007922755.1 Pedetes capensis
ACCATACTGTATGTCCTTTTTCTTAAAAAAGAAAGAAAATATTTAAAAAAAGAAGAAACAGATAGAGAGAAAGAGAGAAAAAGAAGGAAGGGAGGAGGGAAAGGAGGAAGAAAGGAAGGAAGGAGAAAAAAATGGCTTACTTAGGAAAACAGGAATATAGCTATTGGAGGTTAAAGTATATAGATGAGACTTTTATATCATAATATTAATGGAGTTGGGATAGTGGATGGGAAAAAAAGTAAAAGTAGGAAAATTATAAAAATACAACAAGAAAGTAAGCAGAGGCTAAGATAAATGGTGCATAGAGAAGGGCATTGAATATAGCAGTAGTATAAGGAAGAAATAAGATAGAGGGCTACAGGTTGAAAGAAGATGAAGATAAGAGGGTTGAAAAATTTTAAACTTCCTATCCATTTTGTAATAATATTCAGGCTTTAGATGCCCATCAACAGATGACTGGATTTTTAAAATACCCAATGGATATTACTCAGCACAAAAGAAAAAGGAAATTATGTCATTTGCAGCAAAATGGATAGAACTCATCATTTTAAGCAAAATAACTCAGACTCAAAAGGAGACATACTGCATGTTCTCACTTATATGCCAGAGCTAGGTCTACCTGAAAGAATATTGAACATATCTAAGATTAGGAAATACAAAGGAACCCATCATGAGGAGGGAGAGGACTAGTCAGAGGGAAAGAGGATGGGAAAATTGGGAAGGGAAGCATGAGCAACATTTATGGGTAAAAAGGGAGAGAACAAATGCAAAATACAGGTGGCAATTCTATGAAAATCTCATAATGAATTTCACTATACTGTTATTGTTATAGTTAGGTAGAGTAGGTAGAGTAGGATCCAACTCATAGTGACCCTTTATACAACAGAATAAAGCACAACATTGTGCTTTATTACAACACTGTGCCATGCCTGGCACTATTGTTAGTGCTTCTCTGCAACTCATAGGGTTTTTAATGGCTGATTGTTTTAGGAATGGGCTGCCAGGTCCTTCTCATAAGCCTACAGCACCTGGCATTCCCAGGAGGTCTCCCATCCAAGGACTAACCAGGCCCAACCCTGCTTAGCTTCTGAAATCAGATGGAATTGGATATCAAGATGGTATGCACTATGCTGTATGCAATTAAAAAGTAATATTATACCTCAGAAAAAATATTCAGGTTTTGAATAAGTTGGGTGAATGCTTTGATTCTCCAAGAGAGATTAAGGGACTTTTGGGCCAAATAAATGTCATGGTATCATAAGAGGTAGCAGATACTCCAGCCCTTGCCTCCCTAAGATCTTTAATTCATTCATTCATTCAGTCATTTATTTTGCAGTGCTAGATATTGAACCTAGTGCCTTATGCATGCTAGGTAAGTACTCTACCACTAAGCTGCACCCTTAGTCCCCTAGGATCTTAAATTATGACTAAAGGAAACATGAAGTGGCAGTAACAAAGAAAACGGTGGCAACAGAAGCCAATGCCAAACATGAAATTATTTTCAGAAAACCCTAAGCTTACCATTTCTTACCATTTCACTTATATTTATATACCACCATTTGAACAAATAACTCACTGGCCAGGATTATGTCTCATGCATTTTAATAGATTGGCTATTAGTAGCATGATCCAGGGAAATAATGCTAGTAATATCAAGATCCAGAATAATGATGAACCAGGCATAGTGTTGAAGAATTAATATGCATTATCTCATCAATGTAATGATAGACACAGGTAAAAAAAAAGTCTAGATTACAAACCTATATTCCTCAACCTAGGTTATATTCTCAAAGTATTATAGAAATTATAAGCATCATAGATTTAAGAACTGAAGAGATATTAATAGTCAATTATTTCAATCCTTCATTTTAAAGATGAAATTAAGGCCCAAAGAAGTTAAATATTTTCCCCAAAGTCATTTAGTTATTTTATAAAACTGGACTAATTTTATAAACATAATTAGTTAAATAATTCTAATGATACACAAAAGTAATAATTCAGCATTTTAATACTTTGTTTACCCAGGGATACCTTATTTTCTCAGCTCTTTCTCATATTATCTTTAAATAAAATAGTTGACATTAGATAGGGAAGATATATTTTTTTCCTTTTTTTTATTGGAAATTTTTAATGTACACCTTAATGTGATTCATTCTGACATGCTTTTCATTGTGACATTTCCATATGTGCATTTAGTTGTACATTATTCATATAGGTTCCCCCTTACCCTCTTGTACGCTTAACCTCCCCATCCCACCCCCTCATCAAAGACTTCTGTACCATTTACTTGTCTTTTTATGGTAATATTTTTCTATATATCCTTGGGTTCCAGTTCTGTTTAAGATAGAAACGTTTCCTGCAGTGAACTTTCTTTTTACCTTGTCAGAACTATTACATGCATTTTCTAGGCCATCTATAATAACACCATTCTTAGCTTTTTTTTCTTTTATTATGATCCGACCAAGACATAATTTTTTTATCTTTGATACACAGCAAGACTATCTGAAATAACAAACCCAAAAATTCGAAATTGGCTTAATCACCCCAGAGAAAAATGGTGCTAAGTTAGTAGTCATAATTTTAGATGCTTAGTTTTTCAATTACATTAATTATCAACTCAAAGTAATGAAAAATCATAGTCTTTTTCAAGTCAATATCAATAACAATTTACCTTTGTCTTGATATTCGGATGATTCTTGTTGAACTTTTCCATAGATTTCATGCTGATCCCATTGCTCCATTATAGGTAATTCAGGTATGTTTAAATATTCTGACCTTTATATATATAAGTAAAACCATAAAAATGTTGAAGAAAATAGTGATAAAATTGGCCTTGAAAACTACTTATTCACATAAATGAAAAAAATATGGTTTTCTATGATAAACTATACCCACCCCGAGTCACAAAGTGTAAAAATAGATGTTTAATTGAAGAGACCAACACTTAGTCATCTTTATATGCTCCTAGTAGATATATGCTATCATTGCACAGTCTTTAAAAATCTATTGATACTGCTACTTATGGTTAGATAACAAAAGCTGAGATCTCTAGGAGTAGTGCTGGGATCTAATATTCTGACTGTTCAGTTTTTGTTCTGTATGGTTGTTAAATACTTTGAGTATCATCCGTGCAAATATAATGCCCCTATTTGGATGGGAAATTACATATATTATTGTCTTCTAGGCATCATGATATAGGAAAAGAAAAATGAATCATCACCTACGGCCTTCTGCTTGCCTACTAAGAATATGATGTTCAGGTTTTTCATCAATAAAATGAGATTTAAAAACCTTTTTATTTTATGAGCCAGGTTGTTGTTAAGGTCAAAGGAGATAATGCACAAAAGTAAAAATTTAAATTATAAGGTAGTTTATAAATCTGAGCTACTATCAATATGAAACAAGCATCTGAATAGAAATATTATATTTTGCATAGTAACATAGTTTTCCATTTAAAAGCATAGCATATTTTTGTCACTTTGCTTAGAAGGCAGAGAACCTGAGGGGATGACAAAAAGGATGAATAGGTTCTTAGGAAAGAGATGATTCAGTGAATGAAGAATTCTATAATTGTAGGGTTCTAAATAGATTTGTTGTTGTTAGATTTAGGGTATAAAAATAATGAAATTCTTATGGCATTGTTTCATTATGATATTAAATGATTCCTGTGATTTTCTGTGAGTAGTCAGTGATCACTTTCCTTTGCATAAGTGGGTATCTATAGGAAGAGTGTAAGATAAAGACTTTACCATAGATATTAACATTATATTTGTACCTTGAGATACTGGGAAGAGAAGGTTTTGGAGTAAAGCTAAACTCTTTAAGGTCCATACTTTGAGATTTATTCATCTGTAGCTGTTGATGAGAAAAAATTACAGGTTCCACTATTTGTTTTACATGAAGACCTTAACAAATGAGCCAACAGCAAAATTCTTCTGGTACATAAAGTCTAGAAATCAATGAATTAAGAGAAACTCAGGCTAGTTCTCAACTCAGATCTCCCTTGTAGGCCCTTCTTAAATATTGATAATCTTCATGGTTCTTTCTAGGCCTTTGTCTCTTCTCACTCTATATGTTCTCTGTGAAAGATCTACTTTCTTCGATGGCTTCATTATCTTCATATGAATGACCCTTGAATCTTTATTTCTAGCTCAGTTCTCTCCTTAATTTTCAAACAGTTATATCCAACTTTCTGCAGGACATTTTAACTTAAATATTTTACAAGCCTCTAAATTCAATTTTTGTTCTTTTTGTGGGTATTAAACTCAGGGCCTTAGGCAAGCACTCTGCCACAGAGCTACTTCCCTAGTCCTAAATTAAATATTTCATAAGTTGAATTTATGCTATCTCTACTTCCCTAAACTTGCTTTTCCTTTAGTGTTACTGCCCTACGGAGGCTCAACTATTCTAGTTGTTTAAGCCAGAAAGTTGGGCGCAACTTTTGACTACTCCTTTTACCTCATCCCTCATAACCAATGAAGTACTACGGTAGTTGGTCCTACCTCTGAAAAATATATCAAGTCCAGTCAATTCTCTCTATTGCTATTGCCATTACCCTAGACTAGGCCATCATTCTGCTTCAATTATTGCAAAAACAACCTAAGGATTCCTCATGTTCAAAGTTTTTCATCTTCTAATATCTTTATATTAAGTCAGAGCAATCTTTATAAAAAGCAATTCTGGTCATGTCAGTGATTATTGCCCCTCAATGGGTTCCTAATATATTGAGGATAACATATAAATCCCTAAAATAGCAAAAAGGTTTGCATATCTACTTCCTGCCTTTCTCCTCAGCCTTATCTCTCTCTACTCCTCTTCTTACAACTGAACTTTAGACATACTATATTACTTTCACTCCTTTAAAGACATCCTCCCACCTCTCACTCTCTCCTTCCTCTACTACAGACTTTTGCTTATTCTTGTCTAGAATGTTATTTTATCCCTCCCTCCCACTATTCTGGAGTCCCACCCCTCTATAGTTGGCTTATCTTTTGGGTCTCAATAATATCTATAAGGAAACATTTCCTGGCCCATCAAATGGGGATTGAGTACACTTTCTATTTAAGCTAAAGGATCTTACACTTCTGTTACAGAATCACTCACCACACTAAATTGAAAAGGTCTATTTACTTATCTGTATCCTTCATTTAACAGTAAATTCAATGAGAATTGAGAGTAAAACTGTCTTATTCATCACTATTTTTTTTGTTTTTTTAATTAGTCATTTTTAATGTACAACTTAATGGGTCTCATTATGACATTTCTATATATGCATTTCATTGTACATTGTTTAGGTAACTTCCCCCTTACCCTCTCATGACCCTTCTCCCCCATCAAGATAAGTCCGCTAGTGGCCAACAGAAGTTGATCCAAAGAAACTCATTCCTTCATCACTTAGAAAGAAGTCTCTTGATTAGTACTCATCTAGGAGCAAGAATCCAAATCAACTTTCGAATTTCTAGCCCAATTCAGCACACATGGAGCCAAGAAAGAGCAAGAATGGCTAGTTACACACGTTGTGGAACCAAGCCAAACTCATATCCTTCTCATTTTCCATCTTCTCTGGTAAAAAGAAAAGAAAAGAAAAAAGAAAAAGAAAAAGAAAGAAAGACAAAGACTAATGAAGTAGAAGCTGTACAAATAAGTTCTGAAAGTAGATTTATAGATTGATTTCAAATAATGGTCATACTCCTAGTTAAGCCCATAAGTAACTGTAATATATATTGTGGATATCTATCTAACA
Source organism: Pedetes capensis (assembly GCA_007922755.1). Taxonomy (NCBI): domain Eukaryota; kingdom Metazoa; phylum Chordata; class Mammalia; order Rodentia; family Pedetidae; genus Pedetes; species Pedetes capensis. The sequence goes on from VMDO01026757.1 coordinate 5,744, forward strand.
CCTACCTCATACACAGAACAAATGATACTTGCACTTAATTGCAGAGCAAAGGAACAAATGTTATTAAAAACTAACCTTGAGACGTTTACTTGGAGGAAGAGATGAAACAGCATTCCTGTTTCTTAAGTCAGACAAATATGAAGAAATTATTGACTCTTTAATTTCTGGCTTCTGTGCAACTCCAGTTTTACCTATGAAAATAAATTTTAGATTCTTTAGGTTAAACTTTAGGTATTATTCATAGAAAGCCAAATTTCTTTAAAATTTCAAACCTAATATTTGACATTTTTTCATGTTGCCCCCAAAAGAAAAAAAATATTTGAAAATTATAAGCTGCATGATATAAATATCATACATAGGTAAGTAGGATGTCATTACTATTCACTAAAGAACATCCAATTCCTAATGCCTGGAATAAACTTGTTTTAAGAAACTCACAGCAGTCATGTCCACATGTATGTTTATTTTTACAATGATGATTGCATTCCCGGTTCCCAGGTTTTTTGCAGGCAGTCATTCCTAAATCAATACAAGAAAAAGACTCTGTTTGTTACTACATCTATTAGTATGACTTTAATGCAAATAGTTTCGATCCAGGTAGTAGAAAAGGATTACTATCTTCACACTTCCTCAAATGCTAACCTATGTAATTTTTAAAAGGTAGTTCTAATAATAGTCCCTGTACCCCTATTAGCTCCATCCCCAGTTTTTCACAAGAAACATCTAGCCACCAATAGGCTTCTTTCAACCTATCTGGTACAAATAGAGGTAAATATACCAGAAGATCAGCAATAAAATTTTTGTCCTAATGAAGCAAGAATGAGGGTGGAGATTTTTCTCTACTTTACATGTAAGCCTGAGAATCTGGATAGAAGCAAACCACATAGTATTTTGATGGCATTACTGACTGGTTAGTAGATAAGATGTCATATATATGTAATAAATGTTATAAATAGAAGTCTTAGGGATATAAAATTTACTATCTGAATTCAAAGAGAGATTGCTTCCAGCTTGACTTCTCCAACTAGAATTAATGTATCCAAATATATAATTTATTATTCATTTATTATATTTTAAATAGGCTTTTTCTTGATGTTAGTGGTAACTAGAAATATGGAGGAGGGGAGTAATATTTGAATTAATCCTTTAAGAACAGAAAGGATCTGGACATGAAAAGGGAACAGAGGAAAATATCCTAGATAGAGGACATAATACTCAAAGGTAGCAAACTACAGATTATAAAAATAAGCATCAGTTTATTTTTTTCTGGAATATAAATTTTAAATGACTTAGAAATGTTGGAGATGATGAAGGGCTTTGGAAACCTTTACAATCATTTCTGCCCTTTACTCTTCATTTTCAGTGCCATTGTCCAATCACCTTTTTTCAAGTAGTGGCACATCTAAATAATGATAATATATGTATACCAGTCTGAGGTAAATAGATGAGTCTGCTCACCATACGAGGCCAGTAGATGGCCTCTTTGAGGGCTGAGCAGATCAATTTATTGGGTACTATTATAGTTTGCATATGAAGTGTCCCTCAAAAGTCTCATGTGCTAAAGACTTGATCTCCAGCTGGTAGGTACAAACTTCGAGAGGTAATTGGTCCATGAGGTCTCTGCATTCATTAATAGATTAGCCTATGATAGATTCATAATTTGATGGCATTATTTGGAGTTGGTGTGAGATGGTGCCTCTTTGGAGGAAGGAGGACACTGAGGGAGTGCCTTTGAAGGGTATTTTGTCCCTGGCCCCCTCCTGTCTCTTTTCTTTTCCCGGATGCCAAATGTTAAGTAGGTCTGTTATACCATAGCTTTCCAGCATGGTGCTCTGCCTCACCGCAGGCCCAGAAACAATGGAGCCAGCCAGCATGGACTAAAACCTTTGAAACTGCAAGGTAAAATAAATTCCTCTTCCCTTTAAATTGTTTCTCTCAAGTACTTGTTACAGTGACAATTAACTAACAGAGGTACTGATAAAGTAATAAATAATTTTTAAAAATCCATGACAAAAGTTGACAGTTAAACATCAGTGTCCTCAATTGAATACTACTTTGAGAATATAAATAATACTCAAATAAGTCTCTCTGACCATAGTGGAAGACAGAGATAAGACTATGATGTAATTATTTCTGAAACTAAAGAAAAGAATGCCCAAGAACCACAAAAATAATGAAATATCTCCCTCTTCTGGCTAACACAGATGATTACTTTTTTATTTATTTGGTTTTGTTTGTTTGTATCTGGGGGATTATACCTAGGGTGCTCCATGACTGAGCTGCACTCTCAGTCAATTTTTTACTTTTAATTTTGATCCAGGGTCTCGCTAAATTACAAAGGTTATCTCTGGCCTCGAACTAGTGATCCTCCTTCCTCCACCTCCTGAGTGGCTGGGGATTATAGGCATGTACCACTACACCTGGCTTGACTACTATTTCTAAAATCTACCTCCAAAATAAAAAGTATCAAAATAACCAATTACCTCACTTTCTAGGAGTATTTATTCTAGAACTGATCTCTTCTTTCCTTAAGCCCTTCTAAGAATCACTCAACCCTTTATTATGAAATTCTGCAATAAGCTCATTGTAACTCTCTGAGATGTTTCACAGTTCTGCTGGTGTTTTGTTCTCATTTGCAGCAGCACATTAAATAAATCTAATCTTCCTTAAAGACTGGTGTATTTCTAGTGCTCTATGGCTGACAAGCTTTGGCATTATACTTTGCAAGGAATGCCATGGCTTACTGGTTGAAAAGGTGTACCCCAAGTCATGACCTTATTATCTCTCACTTATACTGTAACTGGTTTCTTTGAACTCAGCCTTCTATATCACAATTTTTTCTACACATTATTTCTTAGTTAAAATTCAACTCTGATTAGATCATCTGCCCACTTAGCAACATCAATTATTACTTCCTACTGCCAACAAAACTAATTCCATATTCAATGTTCTACACAATTTAATTCCAACCTCTCTTTTTAGCACCCATAACTCTACAGCCATCAAAACACAATTAACTGCCATTCTTCACATAGTTCCATGCCTTTCTTTCACTGTACCTTTGATACTACCTAATCTTAAAAGATTCTCACTTTTGTGTCTTTCTAAAGTCTATCAACTTTCAAAGTGACTCAAATGGCATTTTCATCATAGAAGTGGAGAGTGATTTCTTTCTCCTTTGGGCCCCTATGGCTTTTTCTTTGTATTTCTTGCTTACTGTATGTGGCCTTATATTTAATATATTTGCAAAACAAACATGGTAAAGTACACTAGAGTAAAAAACCATGAGTTCTAATATGGGCTCTTATCTGAAAAACAAAATAAAACAAGAATGAAAAATAATACCATTTCTGTTTCTGATGAAGAAACAAAATAAAATACATAAAAGCATTTTAAAATTAAGTGATAAGCTAATATATTAATGTATTATCTACACTCCCATCAGACTTCAGAAGTTAATCAGGGTCGGGCCTGGTTAGTACTTGGATGGGAGACTACCTGGGCACACCAGGTGCTGTAGACTTGGGAGACAGACCCGGCAACTCACTCCCCAAAGTCAATCCACCATTGAACACCCTCTGAACAGCAGAGAAGCATGGACAATAGTGTTTCCCCTGTGGTACATAGAGTCACTGAGTTGGAAACCAACTCGAGGGCACCTAACAACAACAACATACTATTTCATTAATTCAAGATCACCAAAATAATTGTAAAATTAAAATGATTCTGAGTGCTGTGAAAGAGAGGCAAAGAGTGCTTTTGTGGTCAGGAATATCGGAGAGAGGGCTGAAGAAAGAGTGGGAGTTGTTAATAAGGCAAAGATGTATGAGCAAGATAGTTTCAGGCAGAGGGGATGATATAAGCTAAAGCTGTACGACAAGGAAAAGCATGGTCCACTGAAGAAATTAGAAGGTCAGTGTAGCGTTTGCTTAGTAAGTAAGAGACAGCATACGAGACTGTATTAGTAGAAAAGGCAGCCAATATTGTAGGGGAACAGATCCACCATAGCACCCTGGCAATTGCATGTCTCCATACAGATCATGTAGGTAAGGCTCAACTATTGGCAGATGCCCCATAATCTTCCTTGGAACATGGCAAGATGAGCAGTTTTATGAGGAGCTGTTTGTCATCTGACTCAGCTTGCAGGAGGCTCCCTATTTTGCACTTTCCACTTTGCCCCTTTAGGATAGAGCTACAGGCTATAAAACTGCTCAGCTGCAGCATGAAGTTCACACTTTAAACATGACTCATTTTTGGCCTCTCTAGTTCAGTGCCATTCTATGTGATTAGGTATGTGAATAGCTGATACCATGCTTGCCATGCCCAGGTCCACTCATGATGGGTAAACAGAGTCCCCACATGAGGAAGAATACCTTTAAAAACGCATCGGAGGAAAAATCTACTGAAAGGGGAAGAGTACCTCTTAGCCTTGGAGGGAAAGTCTACCGAAAGGGGAAAAGTACCTCCAAAAAGAAGGTCTCTTCATGGAAAGGGACTTGGAGACTCATCTTTTCTTATATAAATATATAAAATCTGGCTCTATGAGCAGTGCTGATTCAGATTGGGAGTTGAGAAACCTCCCAGCAGGCTTATGATGGGATGTTCTTGAATGACTTCCAACAGCGTAAACTCCTTCAGTCAACACAAACAAAAGCTGTTGTACCAACTGCCCTACAGTAAACAAATCATTCTGATAAGATAAAGCACCCATTTGTCATAACTAATGGACTCAGTGGGGTGACACACAGGTGACATTAACTGCCCCGAATTCCTGCATAAAGTTAAGAATAGTTAATTGTTACAGGAGATGTAGATGCTCAGGTCGTCTTGGTTTATCTCTTTGAAATAAACACAATTTATCTCTGAGTTCATTTCCTACTTTGATCACCACCTAACACTCATGTGACAAAATTGTCAAGTGATTGTTGACAAAACTTTGATGTAATCCATCAATGCTACCAATTTCCTTATCCTTTTTCTGACCTTTCATAAGATTTAGTGAATTGTAGTTTTGTATAAAAGGCTGGGCTATCTGGAAATAAAATGGAACAAGGTCACACTGCCTCTGAGCTGCTGTGTTGTTACCCGCCGCCAACTCCTCATCTGCCTTCAGGAACCCCTCGATCTTAGGCTGCAGGTGGTCTGCGGCACATGCTGGTCTTGCTTTGCTGTCTGTGTAAGAATTTAACTGTCTAATTGGGGCTGGGATTTAGCTCAGTCGGTAGAGCGCTGCGTTGCAGTCTCTGAGGTCCTGAGTTCAATTCCCAGCACCACAAAAATGGGAGAAGGACGTGGCAATCCACTCCAAAGGCAACCCTGAAACAAGTCAGCCATTGAAAACCCTATGAGGGTTGCTATGGGTCGGATACCGACTCGGTCCTGAGTTCAATTCCCAGCACCACAAAAATGGGAGAAGGACGTGACAATCCATTCCCAAGGCAACCCCGAAACAAGTCAGCCATTGAAAACCCTATGAGGGTTGCTATGGGTTGGATACCGACTCGACGGCACCTAACAACAACAACAAATCTATTTAGGTATCATGTCCTTGCCAGCCAAATCTTTGGAAGTAGGGCAAGACCATGCATCAGATGCCATCACATTGCTGCTTAGGGACTGGCTGACCATGTGACCTTTTGGAACCTTATAGGACATGCTAATGACTTAGATTCTAAGAGCTATATGAAGCCCTTAGAAGTGTTTTACCAAAGATGGGACATATAAGATTTACATATTGAAAGATGGCATTCTATGGAGTATAATAAAGAGATCTGAGATAGGACAGAACTGATGCAACAAAACTAATTATGAGGCTACTATAGGAGTCTAGGCAAGAAAATGGGGATAACTCAGTCTACAGTGATGGTAGTAATAGAGTCAGAAAAAATGGACTGATTCAAGAGACATATGGAAGAGAAAAACATTTTTAATGCAAAATCAAATGAAGTACTATTTCTTGAGCAGCATATTTCTTTTTCTGAAATCTTATTGCCTTACTTTTAGTCTAGCAAAATATACCTTAAGTGTCTTAAAGTTCATTCTCAAATGAAGAAGTTCATAAGGCTAAGAAGCACATGAAAAAAAAATGCTCAATATCCCTAGCCATTATGGAAATGCAAATCAAAACAACTCTGAGATTCCACCTAACTCCAAGATCAACAACAACAAAAAAATAATAACAAATGCTGGGAAGGTTGTAGAGAAAAAAGAATCCTCTTACACTGTTGGTGGGACTGTAAATAGGTTCAACCGCTTTGGAAATCAATATGGAGATACCTTAGAGAACTAAAAATAGGACTGCAATATGACCCAGCTATACCACTACTGGGAATACACCCAAAGAGAGACAAGCCATCATACCACATAGACACCTGCATCTCCATATTCAATGCAGCACTTTTCACAATAGCAAGGATATGGAACTAACAAAGGTCCCCATCAACAAAAGAATGGATAAAAATATTATGGTATGTATACACAATGGAATACTACCCAGCAATAAGAAATGAAATAATGTCATTTGTAGCAAAATGGATGGAACTGGAGAACATCATCTTAAGCAAACAAATACAAGCTCCAAAAGAAAAATACCATATGTTCTTGCTTATATGCGGGAGCTGAATATTACTTAAAAGAAGAGAAAATCCTATACATAAGCTGATATATTAAAAATACATAATTAAACTTAGCTAAGAAGGGACAATAAAAAGAGTGGAAAGGAGTGAAGGAATTAGAAAAAGGAAATGAAGATTATGAAAAGCGGGATGAGGAGGAGAATCAAGGTAGAGGGCTAAAGGGGGAGAGGATAATCTCAATGTAAACAATGCAACTTCATGAGTGCAATGGAAAAATAGAGACTATAACCCAAACATGCATTTGAGTTTTGCTACATATTAGTCAAAAGGTTCCATAAACCTTATAAATTGATAAAAGTATAACCAAAAGTGATGTAATAGTTGCATAGTGGAAAAAGCCAATGCTGTATTACTCTGTACCCCACCATCATTTATCAATAAAGGGAGAAAAAAGTTCACTCAGTATCTCAGGGATGAAGACAAATACAAGAAAATATCTCATCCATTTATTCTCCCTTCATACATACTTCCTTCTTTGAGCCCTCCATCCTATTGCAGTGGAAGCCTATCCTACAGCTGACATCTGGAAGTTCATTTCATTAAACTCTTGAGCTGAATCCACTATTCCTGGATTCCCTAGCTTTTTCTTTCCCAGCTAACTCCCTCATTTTACTGGTGTTCATTCTCAGGCAAATGCCTAAGAATGGATTTGAGAGAATAAAACTTTCTGATCCTTTGAAATGTATTACAAATCTTTATTTTATACTAATACTTAATTAAGAGTTCAGTTGGGTATAGGATACAGGGTTGAAAATGATTTATCCCCTGGAATTTTAAGTCCATTCTCTTCTAGTTTCCAGTATTGCTAATAAGACTATCACAACCTTGATTTTTGTTTCATAGAAACATTTATGACTTTTTCTTCACCCATGATGTTCTGAAATATTGCAAATATGCCCTGCTTGTAGATCTTCTTTCACTCATCCTAACAAACATTAAGTAAGACTTTGGATGTGCAGATTTATGTCTCATTTTAGGTATAGAAAATTTTCTCACTTTTTAAAAAATATAATTTATTTGTTCTCTTTTTCCAGAACATCTGTTTGCTGGGTATTAGGCTCCTAGATAGTTCCTTTTGTCTCATATTTTGTTTCCTTGTCTTTTTGCTCTCATTTAGATTGTGCTGACTTTACCTTTCAGCCTTCCAGTATTTGTTTCAAATCATACACTCTACTTCTCTGTGTTGCTCTGGTTCTTTTTCTTTGATGGCATCCTATGCCATTGGATGGTTGTGATTTAAATTTTAACTTCTTTGAGTTTATTACCTCAAGTTTTACATTAAGTTTTATTACATTCCTGAATTATTATGCTGCTCTTTCATCCACTTTCTGTTTATTTTAGACTTCTACAGGTTTCAAATTTTCATCAAATATCTGGTCACCCTTGGTGCTCTGCTGATAAGGTATTCCTATTATTCCTATCCTACTCCTATTATTTTCAGATATGAGAACACTACTTCATACAGATGTTTACATCCTCAAGACTATGCACTTAATAAATAGCCAATTTGAGATTCTAATTCCTGTAGCCTAATTCCAAAGCCTTATCCCTCATACATTCTGCCTCCCTAGTCATACTAGCCGCTTTAATTCTCCCCAAATGATTCATTGAATTTATTGAGAGAAGGAGTCTATTATTTGAGGGATGAGAAGACTAGGATGAAGTGCCTTGAAGTTGTTGCTTTTTGCCATAAGAAGTTACCTTTGTCTCTTAGTCCAAGACTTCTAAAAACAGGCATTTTGAAACATTGCCACAAGATGGTGCACAATGATTTTGTACACGTATTTGCTCCCAGTAGCAAAAACTAACCAGCATCTTCAAGTCTAACAAAGATTTTGAGGGTTCCTCAAAATTCAAGGCAGAATTTGTAAGTCTTGTCAGGAATGAGTACTGTACCCTATTTTGGTTAAAATACTAACACATAGATATTGCCTAAGTGACAAAAACTTTTTCATGTATTTCTGTTAGAAATGGTACTTAGACAATAAAAGTGCTCCCGCACCTCACTCCAGTCACTACGTCCTCAGAATTATCAGAATTGTTTTTATTAACAAATAAAAACTTTGTAAGTTTGGTAATTATAAAAATAAGGTTGTTAGAGAAAATTAACCTATGCTGTATCCTTAAATAAACTTTAAAGTTAACAGATTTCATACTATTATAAGCTAAGATGGATATATTTCATAACTTACCATATTATTTTAGTTTCATGTTTTAAAAGCCCCTTGTTCCAAGTGTTTAAAGTAAATTCATTAATGATACCAACTAGAAATGTATTGTGCTATATTCTCTAAACTAAATACAAGATAAGCTCCAGGTTAACAATGGTTCAATTTAATGACTTTCAATTTTGTGATGGTTGGAAGGTGACATGCATTCAGTAGAAACCATACTTTAAGTTTTCAAGTTCTGATCTTTTTCTGGGCTAGCACAATGTAGTGCAATACCCTCCTGTGATGCAGGGCAGAGTCAGTGAGCCACAGAGCGCTAACAACACAATCATGGAGGTAAACAACCAATTCTCTGCAGCATTTTGTGTTGCTAAGTTATGATGCTAAGTAGGTTAAATGTATTAAATGCATTTTCAACTTAACAGTATTTTCAAGTTATGATGATGACATTGTTTTTTTCAGGATGTAACCTCATAAAATCAAGAAGCATAAGTATCAATTTGTATAATTTAATAACATGGTCTGACAAGAGATCAGAACAACTAAAATTTGGACTGTTTTGAAAAAGCCCATATTTTGTGTCACAACGTTAGTAGGGTAAATCTATGGCCCCTATTTTCTGTCCATTACTGAGAAAAAAAATGCAGGGTATGTAGGTCTGTCTTGATTTGGGAATGTATGAGTTTGCATGTAAGAACTGAACTATATCATCAGTATATATTAATTCACAAACTTGGGGGTGGCTGCATATGTATGTATACAAAAATGTGTGTGTCTAATAAAACACTACTCATCTGATAAGACACATATTTTGTCTGCTTTCTACAGGGTTAGACTGAATATGTGGGGAACTTCTGTCCTTATTTTTAAAAAGGCTCATCCTGCTAGAAAGTATAACAGACATCCTCGTTTTCACTACATTTATAAATAACAGAAACAATTCAAGCTTTTTAAAATACAAAAGTGGGGTGGTTAGCGAAAATATGTGAACATGATATCACACAGAATACAAAAGTAGTAAAACAGCTAGTCTTTCAAAGGGACAGAAACCAGGAAATAGCCATCAGAACCTCAGCTCTGGCATTCTTACCTTTGCCTCATATCGTACCTCTGCTTCATTCTTCTCTACAATAAGTCTACCTATCTTTGATTCTTTCTGCATGGGGAAAGGACATCATTTTTGAGAGAATGTTGGGTCCATGAAAAAAAGGAAGACCCTCAAATAGATGGATTGACACAATTTCTGCAACAATGGGCTTAAACATAGAAAAGATTGTGTGCATGGCACAGTGTCTGGCAGTGTTTTGTTCCATTATACATTGGATTACTATGAGTTGGATCTGACTTGACAACACCTATCAATGACAAAGTCTCTGCTAGAAAAAACTCTTAGACCTAATAAGTTCCTTCAGTAAAGTGGTGGTATACAAAATCAACATTCAACAATAAGGAGCATTCCTATATACCAAAAATGAACAGGATGAAATAGAAATCAAAACCACAATCCCATTCACACTAGTGTTTCCTCTCTCTCTCTCTCTCTCTCTCTCTCTCTCTCTCTCTCTGTCTCCCTTTATTGGTAAATACACCTGCAGTCGTAGCACTGTGGTGTCCAATCCCATCATATCTCAGATGCTAAGCAAGGTGGGCCTAGTTGGTATTCAGATGGGAGGCCGTCTGGGAACACCAGATACTATAGGCTTGGGAGAAGGACCCAGCAATCCACTTCCAAAAATCAATCTGCCATGGAAAACCCTATGAATAGCCGAGAAGCACTGGCCATAGTATTTCACCTGTTGTACATAGGGTCACTATGAGTCAGACACTGACTCAACAGCACCTAACAACAATAATAACAACAACATGGATAAATGTTGGTGGGCTACAGAATAATACAGCATTGGCTTTCTCCATTATGCAAATTCACAATAGTTTTTCAAAAAGTAAAATATCCAGGAATTAATCTAACCAAGAATCCTAAATATGTATTTAATGAATACTTTAAAACACTGCATAAGGAAGATGAAAAGGACACTCGAAGATGGAGAGATCTCCCTTGCTCATGGATTGGAAGAATTATTATTGTTTAAATGGCTATACTACCAAAAGCACTTTATAGATTTAATGCATTCCCCACCAAAATACCAATGAAATACTCCACAGAAATAGAAAAAAACAATTCAAAATTTTGTTTGGAAACAGAAAAGACCCTGGATAACCAAAACAATTCTAGCAAGTAAAAGCACCACAGGAGGCATCACAATACCTAACTTTAAACTATAGTACAAGGCCATACTTATAAAACAGCTAAGTATTGGTACAAAAACACACCTTAACATCAATGGAATACAATAGAAGTTACAGATATAGATCTTCGCAGTTTCAGTCACTTGATCTTTAATAAAGTTGCCAAAAACATACTGTGGGGTAAAATAGTCTCTTTAACAAGTGGTACTGGCAAAACTGGATGTCCACATGAGGAAGAATGAAAATAGATTCATATCTTTCACTACATACAAAAATCAAATCTAAATGGATCAAAGATCTCAAGCTAAAACCAGATACTGTGAAATTATTAAAAGAAAAAGTTGGTAGTACATTTCAACATATGGACATAAATAAGTTTTTTCTTAATAAACTCCAGTAGTAATCAGGTGTGGTAGCAGGTGCCTATAATCCCAGTGACTCAGGAGGCAGAGGCAGCAGGATCTCAAATTCAAGGCCAGAGATAGCCTATGTAACTTAGCAAGATCCTGTCTAAAAATGAAAAAAATTAAAATGGGATGGACCATTCAGGGCTGGTAGAGCACTTGCAAAATATGCACAAGGCCCTAGATTCAGACCCCAAGTATCACACAAATAAATAAATAAATAAATAAATAAATAAAACTCCAATAGCCCAGGTAACAGCACCAAGAATAGATAAGATTATATGAAATTAAAATGCTTTTGCACTGTAAAGGAAATAATCAATAAAGGTAGAACCTGCAGATTGAGAGAAAATCTTTGTTCTCTATACATCTGACAGAGGATTAAAATCTAAGATATATACAGAATTCAAAAAATTAAACACAACCCCCCTCCCAGTAATCCAATTAATAGATGGGAAGCAGAACTGAACAGTTTTCCAAAGAAGAAATACAATTGGCCAACAAACATGAAAAAAATGTTCAACATCCTTAGTCATCAAGGAAATGCAAACTAAAACTACACTGAGATTCCATCTTATTCCAATCAGAATGGGTAGCATCAACAAAACAAACAACAAATGCTGATGAGGATGAGGAGAAACAGGAACCCATTTATAATACTGGTGGGGCTGTAAACTAGTACAACCATTAAGGAAATCAGTATGGAGGTTCCTCAGACTACTAAAAATAAAAGTACTGTTTGATCCAGCAATCCAACTCCTATGTATATACTCAAAGGAAGCTAACTTATTACACCACAGCGACACCTTCATTTTTATGTTTATTGCAGCATTGTTCACAATTGCAAGGATATGGAATCAATCCAGATGTCCTTCAGCAGATGAATGGATTAAAAAATTATAGTGTATATATATACACACAATGGAATATAATTTGACCATGAAGGAGAATGAGACTGCAGCTTTTGAAGCAAAATGGACTTGGAGATCATCATCTTGAGTACAATAGCCCAGTCCCAAATAAAGAAATAACACATGCTTTCACTTATATGTAGAAGTTATATTTGAAAGACTAATTCTTCTCAACATGTTTGGTTTAAACGTAAATCTTTACTGATCATTGTGGAAAAAAGTTTATTTTATAGAAGTTGAGGATAGGATGACGGTTAGCAGATGCTGAAGACAATATTGGTGAGGGGAGAATAGGGAGAAGTTGAGCAGAAAGAGCAATGCTGGATGTATCATAATACCTAGTTTCAAATTATATTACAGAGCCATACTAATAAAAACAGCATGGAATGGCACAAAAGCAGCCATCTAGACCAATGGAATAAAGGACCCAGAAATAAACTCATGCAGCTACAGACACTTGATATTCCAGAAAGATATCAAAAACATGCATTGAAGTAAAGATAGCCTCTTCAAAAATGATCCTTAAAAAACTGGATATCCATGTACAGAAGAATGAAACTAGATCCCTATCTCTCATTCTGTAGACAAATCAATTTAAATTGGATAAAAGACCTTAATGTAGCACCTAAAACTTTGAAACTTCTAGAAGAAAGTATAGCGAAAATCTTTGCCAGCTATAGACCAGACAGGGGATTAATATTTAGAATATATAAAGAATTCAATAAATTAAGCACCAAAAAAGCAAATCATCCAATAAAAAATGAGCAAACAAATTGTACAGTTCTGAAAAGAAGAAAGACAAATAGCCAATAAAAATTGTTCAACAGTCTTAGCGGTCAAGGAAGTGCAAATCAAAACTACATTGAGAAATTACAGAAACAATACCTTTCACAGTAGTCCACCAGAAAATTAAGTACCTTGGAATCAATCTAACCAAAGACCCTTCAGACCTCTAGAAGGAAAATGTCAAAACATTAAAGAAAGAAATAGCAGAGGATACTAAAAAATGGAAGGACCTTCCCTGCTCCTGGATAGGGAGAATCAATATAGTAAAAATGGTTATCCTAACAAAAGCAATTTATATATCTACTGCAATTCCCATTAAAATTCCATTGACTGACTCTACAGAAATAGAAAAAATGATACAAAAATTCATATGGAATCACAAAAGACCACATATAGCCAAAACACTCTTAAGCTGCAAAACTAGTGCAGGTGGAATCACAATCCCTGACTTTAAGCTATACTATAGGGGAGTGGTGGCAAAAACAGCTTGGTACTGGCACAAAAATAGGCCTGAAGACATGGAACAGAATGGAAGATCCAGAAATACCTCAACACACCTACCTATAGCCACCTAATTTTTGACAAAGGAGCAATGCGAGTCAATTGGAAGAAGGATAGCCTTTTCAATAAATGGTGCTGGGAAACATGGGCATGCGCTTGCAGAAAAATGAAAACTGACCTGCATCTCTCAATATGCATAAGAGTTAACTCAAAATGGATAAAAAGACCTCAACATAAAACCAGAAAATTTAAAACTAATAGAAGACAGGATAGGTAATATGCTCCAACATGTAGGCATAGGAAAGTTTTTCCTTAATAGGACTCCAATTGCTCAAGAAATTGCAACAAGAATAGATAAATGGGCTTACATGAAATTAAAAAGCTTCTGTACAGCAAAGGAAGCAATTAACAGAGTCAAGGAAACCCCCACTGAATGGGAAAAATTTTAGCATCCTATACATCAGACAAAGCTCTAATTACCAGAATTTATAAAGAACTTAAGAAAAAAATACCCAAGAAAACAAATAACCCAATACACAAATGGGCAAAGGAACTGAATAGACAGTTCTCAAAAGAAGAGGTTGGTAAAGCCATGAAACACACGAAAAAATGCTCAATATCCCTAGTCATTGTTGTTGTTCTTAGGTGCCGTTGAGTCGGTATCCGACTCATAGCGACCCTCATAGAGTTTTCAATGGCTGACTGTTTTTAGGATTGCCTGGGGAATGGATTGCCAGGTCCTTCTCCCATTTTTGTGGTGCTGGGAATTGAACTCGGGACCTCAGAGACTGCACCGCAGAGCTCTACCAACTGAGCTAAATCCCAGCCCTATCCCTAGTAATTAGGGAAATGCAAATTAAAACAACTCTGAGATTCCACCTTATACCAGTAAGAATGGCCAAGATCAATAGAACAAATAACTACTGCTGATGAGGTTGTGGAGAAAAGGGAACACTTTTACACTGCTGGTAGAGCTATAAATTGGTCCAACCACTGTGGAAATCAATATGGAGGTATCTTAAAAATCTAAAAGTTGATCTACCATATGACCCAGCTGTAACACTATTGGGAATTTACCCAAAGGGAGATGTGTCGTCATACCACAGAGACACCTGCATCTCCATGTTCAGTGCAGCACTTTTCACAATAGTAAGGATATGGAATCAACCAAAGTGCCCATCAAAGAAGAATGGATAAAAAAAACTACGGTACATATACACAATGGAATACTACTCAGCAATTTAAAAAATGAAATAATGCCATTTGCAGCAAAATGGATGGAATTGGAGAAAATTATTTTAAGTGAACAAACACAAGCTCAGAAAGAGAAATACCACATGTGCTCACTCATATATGGGAGCTGAATCAAAATTATAAGAAGGAAAAAATCCTATGCAGAGGTTGGAAAATAATAATAATAATAATAATAATAATAATAATAATAATAATAATATAATAATAAACCAGCTAAAGTTGACCTAGCGGAGAAGTGACAACTTGGGGAATTCAAAAGAAGGAGGGAGAGATCTATCAATAGGAAAAGAAGGAAATCCTGGGAGAGGAGAGTGGGGAGAAGGGGAACAAGGAGAAATGAAGAATGGGAGAGGGGGTGACCTCAAGGTGAACAGCCCAACTTTAATAGTCCTAGAAATAATTATAATAACACCAATAATACCAAAGAATGGTATTATTATAGATGGACTAGAAAATTCATTTAATAGTTCTGACAATGTAAAAAGAAAGTTCACTACTGAAAAAGTTTCTGTCTTAAACATAATTGGAACCCAAGGATAGATAGAAAAATATTACCATAAAAAGGCAAGCAAATGGAAGAGAAGTCTTTGGTGTGGGGGAGGTGGGATGGGGGAGGAAGTGTACAAGAGGGTAAGGGGGGACTTTTCTGTGTAATGTACAACAAAATGCATATATGGAAATGTCACAATGAAAAGCATGTCAGAATGAATCACATTAAGGTGTACATTAAAAATTTCCAAAAAAAAAAAAAAAAAAACTACATTGAGATTCCATCTTACCCCAGTCTAAGCGGCTATCATCAAAAACAAACAGTAAATGCTGGCAAGGATGTGGAGAGAAAGGAACACTTACATGCTGCTGGAGGAATGTAAGTTAGGGCAGCCACTATGGAAATCAGTGGTGAGGATATTCAAAGGACTCTAAGTCAACATACCACAGAGATACCTACATATCTACATTTACTGGAACACTATTGACAATAGTGAGGATAGGGAATCAACTTAGATGTTCACCAACAGACGAAAAGATAAAGAAAATGTGGTATATATACACATTGGAATTTTACTCAGCCATAAACAAGACTGAAATTATGTCATTCACAGGAAAATTGATGGAACTAGAGATCATGATTTTAAATGAAATAAGCCAAACTCTTACAAGTGGATTCTAGAATATGTGTATGTATGTATGTATGTGTGTGTATATGTATGTGTGTGTGTGTGTGTGTGTGTGTGTGTGTGTGTGTGTAGAGAGAGAGAGAGAGGGAGAGAAAGAGAGAGTGAAAGAGAGGGAGAGAAAGAGAGAGTGTGAGAGAGAGAAAGCACTCCAGTTTAGATGGCAGATGGTTAAGAGCCATGCTTTAACTGGGGAAGAAATAAGGAAACTTGTGAAGTTCTCTACTTAAAACAAAACAAAACAAAAAAAGAGTAGAGAGCAGCTTTAATTATTAAAAAAAAGAAAAATAAAAGAAAAGAAAAGAAAAATAAGGATGGCAGGAGGGCAACAGCCCAAATAGTGGAGATTAAAATGATGGAGAAGAGGAGGAAATGGTGGAGCAGCTCACCAGAATCCTAAACCCAGAAGAAACAGTGGTGAAAGTTTTCAGAGAATATGGGGCCCTCCATGAGAGTTCACAGCTGTGAGAGGTATTGTGAGAAACAAAAGTGGAGGTTTATAGGACTCTCCAGGGAGGAGGCTGGGCCGTGTGACCCCCCTTGTATGTTCTTGGATGTCAGGACTGGAGGTTTTTTTCTTTTTCCTGGGGAGAGACTGTGCTGGCCTCTGGTACCACTGGGTCTACAAGCTGGAAGAGAGACATTGAGTGGTGACAAGTTTGGGGGATGAAGAGGAATGGCTGGCACTGCTGGAACCCTGAGCCTAAGGAAGTCTGTTCAAGCTGAGGTGCATTTAGGGCCTGGAAGCACCTGAGATGCAAAGTAGCATTATGGGACTGGGGAGCCTAAGAGAGACAATCCAAGCAGAGGCACATTAGGAACTGGGAGCACCTGAAACACAGAGAAATGACACCACAGGACCAGGGAGACTAAGAGACATGGTTTAGGTTGTGGAGCCTTCAGGGCTTGGGAGCACCTGTGACACATGGAGGCAGTGCTGCAGGACTAAGGAACCTTAGAGAGATGATTCAGGTAGTGGTGCATTTAGGGCTCAGGAGCACGGGTGACACAAACAAATGTCACCACAGGATAAGCAAGCCTAAGAGAGACAGTTCAGAAAACAGCAAGCCTAAGAGAGATGGTTCAGGCAGTGGTGTGATTAAGCCCCGAGAGCACTGGCAATTCAGAGAAGAGGCACTATGGGTTCTGGGAGCCTAAGAGAGATAGTTCAAGCAGTGAGCATTTAGGGTCTGGGAGAGCTGTGATGTAGAGAAATGGCATCGTGGGACTGGGGAGCCTAAGAGACATGGTTTAGGTTGTGGCATGTTTGGGGGGCTGAGATAAACAGATGGGGAAGTACTGACTTCAGTGAGAGCTAGGCATCGGATCCTGAGGCTGAGACATATGGGGGGAAGGAAAGAGAAGTGCCAGCAACCCATCATCAATCAGCCTCATGGGAGCAGGTAGATAGAACCTCTATATATATGGAGGAGGTGAGTCCTAGCATCCAGACCAAGAAATAGGAAAGCCTCAATGTAAAAACACATGAAAAATGAAAGGTCAAACTGAATGGCAAGATCCAGTAGATCAATGACCCTCAATGGATAATTTCAAAGTAAGCAGGTTTTTAGAGAAGCCAGATAAAGAATTTAGAATGCTGCTTATAAATATGTTGAAATACCTCCTCAAAGACACCATCATCAGAGCAATTGATTTACTGGACAAAAAGGTATCTAACTTAGTAGAAAACTTCACCAAAGAATTGAGATTCATAAGAAGACTCAAAAAAAAAAATCCTGGGGATACAAAACAAAGTCAATCAAGTCAATAATATCACAGTAGCAGATTCTGTATGCACAATAGATGAAGCTGACAACAGGATATGATACTGAAGAAAATGGTGAGGATCTTATTCACTCAGATGCCAAGAAAGAAAGAAAGATGGAGCAGTATGATAAGATTTTCAAAAGTTCTTTGATAAAATGAAGAGACACAATCTACAAATTCAAGGAGTTCACAAAGGAGCTAAAAACAACACAAAAGGATTAGGAAATCTATTCAAAGAGATTTTAGATGAAAACTTCCCAAACCTAAGGGAAGAATTAGAAATCTATAATACTGAAACATTCAAAACCCCAGAGTAGATGAGAACAGATTCTCTTCACAACACATTATAATTGGAATGTTAAGTCTACAGAGCAAAGAAACTATTCTAAGAGCTACAGGAGAGAGACGCTAACTCACAAATCAGAGTAACAGCTGATTTCTCAAGAACCTTAAAGGCAAGGAAAGCTTGTTCAGACATCATTCAAGTCCTGAAAAAAAAAAAAAAACTGCTAATCAAGATTACATTACCCAGCGAAGCTATTCTTTGAAATAGAAGGTGAGTTCAAGACATTCCATGGTAATGATTTGTTTAAATGATTTGTGGCCACCAAGCCAGTTTTGCAGAGGATCCTCAATGAAACACCAAATATGGATCAAAGGAATGAACAATAAGCAGGAGGAGAACTTAAGAAAACAATAAGCTAAATATGAATAAAAATGAAAACAACAAATTGATGTAGAATAATAAGCTCCTCTCAATAATTATTCTCAGTGCAAATGGTCTTAACTCACTATTCAAGAGGAATAAACTGGTCAATAGGATTAAAAAATATAAACCTTCAATATGTGGCATTCAAGAGACCCCCCTCATCCATAAAGACCATGTTGTTATTGTTAGGTGCTGTTGAGTCGGTATCCAACTCATAGTGACCCTACACACAACAGGTGAAACACTGTTGTCAGTGCTTCTCTGCTGTTCATAGGGTTTTCAATGGCAGATTGATTTTTGGGAGTGGGTTGCCTGGTCTGTCTCCCAAGCCTACAACACCTGGTGTTCCTAGGCGGTCTCCCATTCAAGTATGAATCAGGCCTGGCCCTGTTTAGCTTCCAAGATCTGATGGGATTGGATGCTAGAGGGCTATGGCTGCAGGCATAAAGACCATAAAAGGTTGAAAATTAAAGGCTGGAAAACAATATACCAGGCACATGGGAACCAAAAAAAAAAAGAGTAGTGATACTACTTTCTGACAACTTAGATTTCAATTCCAAACTAATTAGAAGAGATAAAGAAGGACACTACATATTAGTAAAAGGAACAGTCAACTAGGAACCCATAATGATACTTAATACTTATTCACCAATACGGGTGCACTTAGCTTCATAAAACAAATTTTATCGATCATAAAACAAATTTTATCGAAGATAAAGGAACACATCAGGTCAGCCACAATAAGTATGGGAGATTTCAATATCCCACTTATGCTAAAAGACAGGTCATCAAAACAAAAAATTAACAAGGAAATGATGGACTTAAATAACAACATAGACTAACTTGACTTTACTGACATCTGCAGAATATTCCATCCATCTCAGATGCAGAATACACATTCTTCTCAGCACGACATGGAACTTTTTCTAAGGTAGACCACATTTTAATCCACAAAAATGGCCTCAACAAATACAAAAAAAAAAAGAAAAAAAAGAAAGAAAGAAAGAAATCATCCCTGGTACCCAGAAAATTTCATAAATGTTACAAATTCATGGAGACTAAACAATACATTGCTGAATGATCAATGAGTCATCAAAGAAATCAGAGAGGAAATTAAATTTTTCTGCAATCAAACAAGGATGAAAACACATCCTACTAAAATTTATGGGGTACAGTGAAGGCATTTCTAAGAGGGAAGTTCATAGCAGTGAATGTTTTCATCAATAAATTAGGGAAGACTCAACTAAATAACTTAATGACACATCTTAGGGCAATAGAAGACCAACAAAAAGCCAATCCCAAAAGGAATACTCCAACAGAAATTATTAAGATCAAAGTATAGATTGGTCAGTTAGAAACTAAAAAGACAATTCAAAGAATTAATGACACTAAGAGCAGGTTCTTCAAAAAGGTTAATAAAATAGACACACACCCCCAGCCAGTCTCACCAAATGAAAGAAAGAAAAGGTCCACATCTAAAAATTAGAGATAAGAATAGGGTCAAACCACTTATAACAATGAAATTCAGAAGATCATAAGGAAATACTTGAAGAAATTGTACTCCCCCAAAAAACAAAAATAAAGAAGAAATGGATAAATTCCTTAACACATGAATTACTAAATTTAAGGCCAGAGGACATAAGCAATTCAAACAGATTGATTACATTCACCAAAATGGAGACTGTAACAAAAATTCTCCTAACAATAACAAAGCTGTAGCAAAAGATCTCCTTAGAGTATTGAAAAGCAAAGATGTCACATTGAAGACGAAGGTGCGTCTGACTCATGCCATGGTATTTTCAGTGGCATCATATGGTTGTGAAAGCTGGACACTGAACAAGAGAGACAGAAAAAGAATTGATGCTTTTGAATTGTGGTGCTGGAGACGTCTATTGAATATACCATGGACTGCCAAAAGAACCAACAAATCTGTCCTAGAAGAAGT
>VMDO01026758.1:0-26237 GCA_007922755.1 Pedetes capensis
ATAGAAAGTTTTATGACCAATTTTTTTTAAAAAGCAAGTTCCTCAAACTGACATAATCAAATACTTTATGTGTAAAAATATTTTTTCCACAAAAGCTCTAAGTCTATAAAAATAATGAGTCCATTATCTAAAATGTTTTTTCCAAGAACACATTAATATTCAAATTAAATGTTAATATATTACCCCATTTATACATAGTTTCAATATATGTATGTATGCATATATATTAAATGTTTAAAAGAATCCCAGTTCTATATTATGATTCAACATTTCATTCTGAAGTATTCTACATATATGAATACCTTAGAAGCTATTTTTTCTTCATTTTATGTTGAGCTTAAGCACATTCACATGTATTAACTTTTTATAGGGGCTGAGGTATAGCTCAGTTGATAGATTGCTGCTTTGTACTCTCTAAGGCCCTGGGTTAAATTCCCAGCACCACAAAAATGGCAGAAGGACCAGGCAACCTACTCTTGAAATAATCAGCCATTGAAAATCTTATGAACAACAGAGAAGCACTGACATAATGCCGGGCCTGGCACAGTGTTGCAGAGTGTTTCTTTCTATTTACACAGGGTTGCTATGAGTTGGACCTGAATTTATGGTACCTAACAACAACAATGGGGATGGGATTTAGCTCAATTGGTAGAGTGCTGCTCTGCAGTCTCTCAGGTCCTAGGTTCGATTCCAAGCACCTCAGAAATGGGAGAAGGATGTGGCAATCCACTCTTGAAGCAATGCCAAAACAATCAGCCATTGAAAACCCACTGAGGGTTGCTATGAGTTGAACATGAGTTGGTGGCACTTAACAGCAACAACAACAACAACATTTTTAAAGGTATTATTGTACATGTAATTCATGTCATCTTTTGGTAGTTGGAACTATTCGTATAGCTACATAAAAATTATTATTGTTTGTAACTGTCATTTTCTTGACAAGTTATATGCATATGCTATTGAGTAAAAATCTTTAGACTAACATCAGTTAGTTATTTTCAAAATCCTTCACAGAAAATATGAACATTTCTCAGCATGTTTTGAAAGATATAATTTAAAAGAAGACTAAGTCAAGAACTCTAGATTCTCTAAATCTTCCCCTATCTAGATATTGAGTCTTAACCTAACTATATAGCCACTCTGGACCTCAGTTTCCTCATCTATAAGATTATTCAACTAAGTCATTAATAAAGTCACTTTCAGCCTAAAGTTCTATTTGTTTCTAACTTTAGAAAGTTTTCAGTATGTCTGTTTTTAATACCCTAACATGAAATATAGGCCTGTTTATGACATAATTTTCATAGTCATCTTTTATTAATGAGTTTGATTATGCATTGTTTGAATTTTTTTTAGAAAAACTCTTAATTTATCCTTCTGTCTAAACAGCCTTCTCATAAGCAATACACATTAAGAAGTTTCTGTTGAATTGTGTAGAAAAGCAAAACTCAAGTAACTGAAAAGTTTTTAAGAAACATTCTGTAAAGTTAGCATTGACATTTTTTATAAGATGGGGTCAAAGTCAAACCAACTGCCCAAAAGTTAATGAGGAAGAAGTGCCTCCAAAGTTTCTAGAAGCTAAGTGTTATGATAAATAACAAGTAAAACAAACTCAGAGTTTAGGCAACTCTTTCCACTATTGTGGAGTGGACGATACGTATAGTACCTTGTGTTTGTCTACACTGCCACTGCATTTTCTTCCGTATCAGTCACCAACACAATTCTTGCTTCAAAACGTCTTTCTTTGATGTATCCTTCACTTTTCAACCTCCCTAGAATCCATTTGGTCCAGGCTCTCACTTCCCTAACCCTGCATACTAAAATTAGAATCATTTGGGACAAGCTGAGCACTGTGGCACAAGCCTGTCATTCTGGCCACTCAGGAGGCAGAGGCAGGATCACAAGTTTGAGGCCAGTGGCAGCCTGTGTAACTCAGGGAGACCTAGTCTCAGAAGTAAAAGTAGAATATGGGTTAAAGATGCAGCTCAATGGTAGAGTACTTGCAAAGCATGTGTGAAGTCCTATATTCATCCCCCAAAAACTAACAAAAAAGAAAAAAGAGAGAGAGAGAGACAGACAGAATCATTTGAGATACTGGTAAAAACATGTTATTTCCTAGACCTCATACTGTCAACCCAGCACTGTACAACAGAAGTATAACATGAGGTACATATGTAATTTTAAATGTCTTTGTTGATATTATTGTTTGTTGCCATCAAGGCGGGTCATAGTGACCCTCATAGGGTTTTCAATGGCTGATTGTTTTGGGATTGCTTTGGGAGTGGATTACATGTCCTTCTATTTTTGTGGAGCTGCAGATTGAACCTGGGTCCTCAGAGAGTGTGGAGCAGCACTCTACAGAATGAGCTAAACCCCAGCCCCTAAATGTCCTGGTAGTTACATTTAAAAAACTTAAAAGTAAAATTGTTTTAATATATTTTATTTAATCCAATGCATGTAAATACAATGCATATATAATCAGGTAGAAAACATTGTGACATTTTACAATTTTTTTATCTTAAGTCTTTGAAATCTTATACTTTGCATTTTAGCATATATCCATTTGGACCAGTATATTTCAAATGCTTCAGAGTCATTAGTGACTACCTGTTGCATGAAACCCAGTTGAAACACAGACAGACCAAAGAACAAATCATATTAAACTTCATGAACCATAAGTTTATTGGGATTTCTTAAAGGGGCATGGGTGACTCACAGACAACCTTTATGTAAGAATCCACCAGCGGGAGGAAACTCTTCTGAGAAATTCCCACAAAGGTGTCCCATGGGAAACTATACTACCAGCAAGTTCCAACCTCAGTGAGGCTTCATTTCTCATATAACCTACCATCATGTGCAGCTGGGGCAGGAAGGTATAGGGATTGGCACCTCAGAGGAAGGTCTTGTGGAGGTCCTTGAGGGTCTTCTGACCCTCCCCAAACCCCCCACCAAAGGAAATGTTGATAGTTCCATTTCCATGATAGATCTAGCTAACCTGTATAGTTTTGCTTATTTCATTGCCTTGGATATGGAGCCATGGTCCCCCAAGTTTGCTCTAGGTGCTCTGTGTGAAGATGGCCAAGATGATAATCGTTATGCCCAGCTCAGAGGAATCATCTATACTATACTATCAAATTGGACTAACCTGTCCTTGGGGACTGGGAGTAAAAGCCAGGAATTTGTAAAATACCTAGGTAATTCTTCTATACATCCAAATTTAAGGACCACCACTCTAGGCTGTCCTGTACATAACCCAGTCTACAGTCATTACTGAATTAACACTTGAAAAAAATGCCTCTTTAATATGTCAATCCTAATCTCCTAGAAATTTATGGTATCCTCCAGTTAAATCAGCTCAGATGGACAGTCAAAACTCCCTTAAAGTGGGCTCATTCAACCATCCAATACATTTTCCAGTTTTGGGATTTTCTATGAAGTTTTCCTAGACAAATACTCAAAAGTCCATTCATTCAGCAAATATTTATAGAGAAGTCACTTAATACCATCATGGATATTAAAGGTATTGAAGAAAAATAAACGTGGTCATAGTTTAGATATATGCCAAGGCCAACTAGCCATAACCAAATAACCAAAACTTTAAAATATGCATATCCTTGACAATATGAATAGTGAAACTAAGCCAATAAGCTACAAATAAATTGGCTTAAAAAGTTGTTCATTCTGAAACAAAACAAACAAACAAATAAACTTTAATGTATAGCAATATCACCAAAGAGGTCAAAATGCTTCCTCCTTTATGCATATGAACTGTGCTAAAACTGCTGTGTGGCAAATTTCTTACCACTGTCACCACTGGTTTTTAATTCTCTTGGATAGAGATCTATACTTTTTGCATGAAAATAAAGGTTTAGATTACCCTACCTTGATATGATTTTATTTTGACACAGGAAAACTGGGAAAATACAATACAAATCATTATATTATTATTATTAATGAAAGAAATCCTCTGAAGTCATAAGATACCAGGAGAACACTTTAGATCAGGTTCTAATACAGTCTGAAGGGTCAAAGAAAATTTCTTTAACACATTAACATTTGAGTTAAGAAAGAATGTAGATATAATTTGGAATCTGAACAGATAAAGATGAAATTTCTAGCTAGAGCAAAGTGTCACTAGGCAGTTGGCTGTCCCTTTAGGTTCTTAGTGGCATTATCAAAGGGATTTTAAAATGGACCCAGAGATGAACCTTGATGGTAGTTTATTTAGACTTGGAAAAGAGGAGAGTGCCCTGAGTGCTAGGGCATGCAGGCTTAGGATTTAGGCTGGTACGGGGAGAAGAGAGGTGGAAAGACAAAAGAGAAGAGAAAGTTACGTCTTCTGAGGGAGAAATCAGATAGCAGGTAGGTCCAGCAACTAAGGTCAACACTTACACTTCTTCATTGCAGGTCAGAAAGCATGCAGGTCCAGCAATGAGGCTACAGATGACTTAACTTTTGTGAACATCACTGGTGGAGAACTGCATACATCTGCAGACTTCCGCAGACACTGCATCAAGTGATGGGCCCTTGGCAGACTTAAGACCACGTTTCATTAAGAAGATAGAAATTCTTCCCTTCTTTTTGGTCTTCTCTTTTGGTATGTCATATTTCTTCTATCTTTTGGCTTAGGCTGGCCTGTTAGGGGAGTAAAAAAGTTTTCCTCTTTATCAGAAGAGAGGTCTTTTTTTATTGGATTTATTATTTTTTTTAATTTATTATTTTTTTTTTGCTGTACTGGGGGTTGAACTCAGGGCCTCACATTTGCATGCTTTGCAATGCTGGACCACTGAGCTGCGCCCCCAGCCCATTTTTTTACTTTTTGAGACAGGGTCTCACTAAGTTACGCAGACTGTCTCTGGTCTCAAACTTTCAATCCTCCTGCCTCTGCCTCCCGAGCCACTGGGATTATAGGCATGCACCACCGCGCCTGGCTCTTGGAAATTTTTAATGTACAACTTAATGTGTTTCATTGTGACATGCATTTTATTGTGACATTTCCATATATGCATTTCATTGTACATTGCACAGATAACTTCCCCCTTACTCTCTTGTGTACCTCCTCTCCCCTCTCCCATCCCCTCAGCAAAGGCCTCTAGAAGAGAGGTTTTGATCCCTGTTTTTAGTCCAGACATGGAGGCACCTATTGCTTTCACACATAAAGGGTGTTTTTGGCTACAGGCCAGGCAACTTCTACAGGTGCTACTAGCTACAGAACAGGCATTCGTAAGAAGGTACTATCTATGAGCAATCATGCTATTTGTAAGGATATTATCTTCCAAGGGAGTATGAACACCAGATCAAGCTGTTTATCTCAGAGGAAGCTCACATTGGTATTCATATCTCAGAAGGTGCCTGGGAAGCAGATGGCTGCAGAAGCCCCTTTATTCCCTTTCTTCCTGTCTAGCATCCCCTATCAAAAGCACATTATTGAAAGCTCTGAAGTGGAAAATATCTAGAGTACCAAATTACTAGCAGATGTGTTCAGAAAGTAGAGTAATGCCTCATTTAATGATGGATAATGTTATAAGGCATGCATTGTTGTGAAGTTTCATTGCTGTGTGATTATAATGTTCTTACACAAACCTGGATGAACAGCATACTATATACCTAGGCTACATAGTGTAAGTGATTGCCACTGGGCTACAAATATGCACAGCATGTTACACAATTATAACACAACAATATTTGCATGTATTAACACATAGAAAAGGTATACAAAAAACTAGATGATAGGAAATTTTCAGCTTCATTATAATCTTACAAGACAACCCTCATATATGCCCTGCATGAATGTAATCTGAAAAGAGGCCACCAACATAGACAGAAACCAGATAAGATCAAATTCATGAACATCTAATTGTTTTCTTTTTTTCAAAAAAGTATACATGTGTAAACTAAACTACATTACAAATCCCTCAAAAGGCACATACCGTACCTTCTAAATGTTATTTCTTCTATTTCCTCAGAGTAGAGATATTTAATAAATACTTCCTTCTATAGATACAAAAAATCACCTCTTTTTGCTAGTCTTTTAATTCCTAGAATCTCCAAGTTATAGTAAAAATTATTTGCATTTGTAGATAATTTACAAAGTATATTACCACAAAACTCAAGAAATTCTTCCCTAGAGTGCTTTTACCATAAAGTTCCTTAAGAAGGGAGGCAATTTTTATGTTGGAGAAAGGTAAGTACCATGCTCTACCAGAGTGATGCCAGAAGTCTGGCTCTAACCCCCAGTAGGCATGAAACATGTCTATTTTCTTTGCTCCTTATTCTTCACTTTCCCAACAGCAAAAATTGTGATTTACACACACACACACACACACACACACACACACACACACACACGTGTTAAAGAAGTAAGAAAAACATCTGACTGGTCAAGTTGGCCATTGTTGTTAGTTGTTGTTGTTAGGTGCCGTCGAATCGGTATCCGACTCATAGCGACCCTCATAGGGTTTTCAATGGCTGACTGTTTCAGGATTGCCTTGGGAGTGGATTGCCAGACCCTGCTCCCATTTTTGCGGTGCTGGGAATTGAACTCAGGACCTCAGAGACTGCAGCAGAGCACTCTACCAACTGAGCTAAATCCCAGCCCAGTTGGCCATTACACATACTTTATTTCTCAAGCTGATAAAAATCTGATATATAATAATGTGATAGGCACAATTCTTGTTTTTTTGTTGTTGTTGTTTCGTTTTGTTTTTTTGTTTTTTTGGTACTAGGGGCCTGAACTCGGGGCCTTATACATACTTTGCAAGTGTTCTACCACTGATCTGTACCCTAGCTCATTTTTCATTTTTTGTCTTGAGACAGGGTCTTGCTAAATTACACAGGCTGCCTCTGGCCTCGAACTTGCAATCCTCCTGCCTCCACCTCGCCAGATGGTGAGATTATAGGCATGCACTACCACATCCAGCAATAGGCAGAATTATAAGAGGACCCCCAAATTCCTGGCTCCACATGAGCACATCCTATATAATTCTGTCTTTTTGAAGGTGAGAAGAACTATGAAGATGAAGGGCTATCAATTCTAAGGACAGGTTCGAAAGAGGGGAGGGATATCTGTCCCCTTAATGAGATAGAGACCACCAAGGCCCCTCCCTTCAATGCAGTATCCAGTCACCTGCAGATGCCCGTGGGGCCTACAGTTCTCAGCATTGCCCTCAGTCCTCAGCAGATGTTCAGAGCAATGAGCAGTTGTCTGCAGATGTCCACAATTGTTCACAGATGTTTGGAGATGCTCGCAGCCTTGTTACTGGACCTCCATGCTTTCTGACCTCTGACCTCAGGACTATCAATGCAGCTGTTCACCAACCTTCACTGCAAGACCTGCCAGCTTTCTGATTCCTATCTCAGAAAGCATAACGTCCTCTCTCCCTTCATCTCCCCTCTCCTCATGGATGCCTAATCCCTCATCTGCTTGCTCCAGCTTCCTTCTTCTCCAACTCCAAAGAAATCACCCTCCAAGTTCCCTTCTGGGTCTGTTTCTAACTTCTTTTCCAAACAGACCAAGGCTGAGTTTGCTGCCAACTTCCCAGACTCCTTGCTACACACTAATACAGCCTACTAATACAGCTAGTAGCTAGCAAGGCAACAGAGACCTCAGTCCAAACCTCAGATGAGATTTGATCTCAGCCTTGCATGACTATAAGCAGAGCATCCACCTATGCCATGCTCAGACTTTTCTACAGTACTGGGATAATAAATGGGTATTGCTTTTAAGCCACTAATTTTGTGGAAATTTGTTATGCAGCAATGGAAAACTAACACACTCAGGCACTTCTCATTTCTCATATAATTAAACAGCAGCATCTCTTGTAGACAGTCAAGTTGTTCAGATATAATTTTTCAAATAATCTTCCTGGCTGCTTCAAGAGTAAAATTCTTTCACAACTGATGTGAACATTCATCACATACCTAATACTTCTCATCTTACCTTGTCCACAGCAAGGTGTGACAGAGGACGTCGTCTGGCTCCCTTGTTAAACTTCAGTACCACTTGAGGGTGGCAGCCTTCACTCCAGCTTACAGATGGGAAGCTGCCTCACTTCTTGGAGTGCGGAGGAACCCGCCTGGGGTCACTGGGCATCAGCTGGCAGAGCCAGGACTTCTCTGTTCCCGGGGCTGCCTATGGGCCAGGTAGACAGTGGCTGGGCACCAGGCCACGCTGAGACTAGGGTCAGAGAGAGCCAGGGACAAGCCCTGGAGGTTTCCATGTTCAGTGGGACCATACTGAGGGTGGCCTGGGTGGGAACTGCAGGCTCTCCTGGGCCGAGGATGATACCAGTGTGCCCAGGCAGCTCTGTGATCCACACAAGGTGACAGCACATGAGAGGCAGCCCAGGTGTTCAGGGGACCCTGACAGGACTAGCAGTTGCCGTTCAAGGAGCTTCACCTCTGCCTGCAAAGGGACCGCCTCTTACTCCTCACAAGACAGTGCCAGGATGTGAACACTGTTCACTACCTTCCTCTCTCAGAGGAGACAACTGAGGCCCAAGAAAATACACAGCAAGACCACAGCAAGACCACAGCAAGGGGCAAGGCGGGATCAGAACCTGGGTCTGCCTGGCTCAGCCCCTGATGCTCTGGGCCTGGTTCCCTGTTTGGCACCACTCCATGTTCACTCCAGCCTCCTCCCTTTTTCCCTCCCACCAGCCCGGCCCCTGGGAAACAGCAAGAGAAGGGGTTAGGAGTCCTTGCTCCTATCCCTTCCCCACATTGCTTGGCCTG
The DNA here is from genome assembly GCA_007922755.1 of Pedetes capensis. Classification (NCBI taxonomy): domain Eukaryota; kingdom Metazoa; phylum Chordata; class Mammalia; order Rodentia; family Pedetidae; genus Pedetes; species Pedetes capensis. The sequence continues at coordinate 8,731 of VMDO01026758.1, forward strand.
TGGCTTCATGCCTCTGTGCCCCAGTATCTGCACCTGTTCAGTAGCCCCGTTGCTGGGTCAAACCCACCTATGATCTCTGGTTTGATCCCAGGCTTGCACAAGCACACAGAGCTCCAATTACATGCTATTTACAGGAGATACATTTTAGATTTAAAGATAGAAACAGGTTAAAAATAAAATCATGGGGGAAAAGATATGCCCATCCATGCAACAACAACAAAAAGAACTGGAATGGCTGTACTAGTAAGTATCAGAAAAATAGGTTTTTAATATAAATATTATTACTTGAGACAAAGTAGGACATCTTACCATGATAAAAAGGATCAACCCATTAGGAAGACATAGCAATTATAAATGTACACACACTAGAGCCCCAAAATACATGAAGCAAAACTGGCGGAATTGAAGACAGAAATAGATAGGTTAACAATAATAGGTAGAGAGTTCAAATAACTCATTTTCATTAATGGATAAAACAGACGAAAGTTCAACAAAGAAATAGTAGACTTGAACAACACTCTAAGCCCAGCAGACCTCATAGATATTTACCAAACACTCTGCCCAACAGCAACATGTATGCATTATTCTCAAAAGTACATGACAGATTCTCCAGGGCAGAGTGTATGCTAGGACATAAAAGTCCCAATAAATTTAAAAGGATTTAATTTATACAAAGACTTTAATAAAAGAATTTTCTACAACCACAATGGGGTGAAATCTGAAATTAATAACAGAAGGAAAGAAATTTGGAAAATTCACAAATATGTGGAGATTAAACATATTCCCAAATAACTTATGGGTCAAAGAAGAAATTACAAGGGAAATTAGAAAATACTTTGAGATGCATGAAAGCAAAAAAATGCAACATGCCAAAGTGCATGGGCTGCAGCAATGCTGAGAGGAGAATTCAAAGCCATGAATGCTTGCATGAAAAAAGGAAGCTCTCAAATTGACAGCTCAACATAAACCTTAAGAAACTAGAAAAAGATAGTCAAACTAAACACAAAGCAAGCAAAAGAAATGGAATGATAAAAATTAGAGTGGACATAAATTTCAGAATAGAAAAGCAGTAGAGAAAGTCAATGAAAACAACATTGGGTTTTGGAGACATCAACAAAATTGACCATGCAATACTGCTCTTCTTTCCCATCACACAGTCCATTTCCTGCAAATACAGTGTTTCAGTTATCTTTCACTGCATGACAAGCCACCCCAAAACTTAGTGGCTTCAGACAGCAGCAACCATTTATTTGCTCAAAGTTCTGTATTTTAGTCAGGGCTCCGTGGAGTCTGCTTCACCTCTGTCCCTTTTGATGGTGTCTCAAATTTTATACATGGAAACTGTGCCCCAAGGATGGTATGAATAAAATTTACATCATGAAATAGTATGCCCTCTTAAAATAACTGAACTACATATGTCCATTTGAGTCTCAAAATGTGAAATGTTGAGTAAGAAAGCAAGTTGCAAAAGTATCATGCTTTCAACCAGGTCCTTGACAATAATCAAGATGCTCCTGGCTTAGGCAGAAAAGTGACTAATTGGGCCAATATCAAATAATTCATAGAATCACCAAGACAGCTCAAGACCCAATACCCAAAACTAAACCATGTGGCCATGGTCAAGGCCCAGGCCTTTGGCTGGCATGGTCATCTTTTGTGTGCTCTGGACAGCGCCAGTGGAATCTGCCTCTAGCACTACTGCCTCTGCCACCCTGGAAATTTTCTTCCCAATTGCTTCTGTCTCAGGCAGTCCCTGCTTCTCTGCAACACCAAGTTCGGGGGAATGGGTTTGACTGGCAGAGCCTAGGTCACATGCCTATCCCTGGTGGTAAGGGCAGGTGGGCTGCTTTGTGTTGCAAGGGGTCCCAGACATTGAATCTCCAAAAGAAATGCAAATGGCTACATAGATATCATTTCTGCAATACTTATAAATACCCAAAGGAACGGACTAGATTGTTGTGGATACACACACAGGTCATAAAAGCACAAAATCATTTATGGGTGCGATACACATAAAGTCCCAGATAGGGAACACCCCTGAAGAGGAAGGGTAGTTGGATCTCCAACATTTTCTTTAAAATGAAACCTCTGAGGCTTGGCTTGGTGGCGAGTGCTTTTAATCCCAGTGACTCAGGAGGCAGGGCAGGAGGATTGCAAGTTTGAGGCCTGAGACAGCCTGTGTGAGACCCTGTCTCAAAAAGACAAAGTGAAAAATGGATTTAGGGGGTACTAGTCAGTGGTTGAGCACTTGCAAAAAGCATGTGTGAGACCCTAGGTTCAACTTCCTAGTACCATAGAAAAGAAAAAAAAAGAAACCTCTTTAGTGGAGATGGCAAAAATGTTAACATCTATTTATGCTTGGTGGCAGGTACATGGGTAACATTCATTTCTATACTTAGCTGTATATTAGACATATTTCCTAATTTCAAATAAAAATCACTTCAATAAATCAAAAGTATATGCCAGGTAACTCAGGTCTCTGCAGGTGTCTCCTTATGCAGCTGTTGAAATGTGAATTAATCCTGTGCCTACAAAGAGAAATGTAAGCTTTGCTTGATAGCACCCACCTCTTCCCAGTGTTTCCCAACAACTATGTGCAGTGTCTGTCTCCAGCAGCTGAAAATTGGCAGGGGCCCTTGGCTGAAACGGTGAGAGTGAATAATCCTTTGGCCTTGTGTGGTTCTGTGGGAAGGGGTGATTCATCTCATTATTGAAATTCTAACTCCCTAAATATGCCTCCCAAGGGGTTATCTAGTTTGGAAAACAGGAGAAAAAACTAAAGAGAGAACAAGCAACTCAGAAAAGTGAGAAAGATTTTGTCTTTCAAAAAGGATTTTGTTCAGGCATTAACTGTACAGTGGCAAGTAGAAGTGAATTAGTGAGTCTGTGCATACACATAATTTTTAGTAACAGGAAACGACTTTCTCCTTGCCCTCTCCAAATGCTTAGCAAATATGATGGGGTTGAAGAGATACCAAATTATTAGCCTGCCAGAGTTACTGCATATCTCAGTTTGGTCCTCAGCATACTTTCTGGGATACAGTGTGAGCTTAGGAAATATTAGCTATTATTACTCAATGAAAAAAATTCAAATAACCCAAATAAAAAATGGATAAAGGGCTTGAATAGACATTTCTCCAGAGACGATACACAAATGGTCACTAAGCACTTGAAAAGATACGCTCTTCACTAAAAACAAGTAAATCACTGCATTGGAGATCTGAATATTTGAACCATGAGATTCCACCTCACACCCATTAGGATGACTACTATAAAGAAATCAAAAACAGCCAGGCGTGGTGACGCACACCTCTAATCACAGCAACTCAGGAGGCAGAGGCAGGAGGATCACAAGTTTGAGACCAGAGGCAGTCTGTGTAATTTAGCGAGACCCTGTTTCAAAAAGTAAAAAAAAAAAAAAATGGATTGAGGGTGCAGCTCAGTGGTCCAGCACTTGCAAAGGATGCAAGTGCAAGACCCTGGGTTCAACCCGCAGTACTAAAAAAAAAAAAATCAAAAACAAAAATTTTAAATAATGAATGCTTGTGAGGAGGTGGGGAAAGTCGAACATTTATGGACTGTTGCTGAGATGTACAATGGTCCAATCCCTATGGAAACAGTATGTCAATACTTAAAAAAATTAAAAATAGAATTCCCAGGCTGGGGATATAGTTAGCGGTAGTGTTTGCCTAGCATGCACAAAGCTTGGGGTTCAATCCCCACTACTGGGAGTGGGGAATAATAATTACCGTGTGATCCAGCCCCTCCACTGTTATATGTATTTCCAGAAGAATTGAGAACAGGATCTCAAGGAGATATTTATACATTCATGTTCATAGCATCTTTATTCCCAATTGCCAAAAGGTAGAAAAACCAACCAAGTATCCAGGTCTCAAGTTATCCTCACACCTCAGCTTCCCAAGCAGCTGACATGTGCCACCATGCCTGGCTACTTAGTGAGTGTTAAAGAGTCATTCATGTGGTAGCATTACCAGAACTTCATTCTTTTTATTCTAATAACCTATCCTATGGTTTCAATGACAGGACTCTTAATTAGAACCTCAAATATCATCCCCACATTAGTTCCCAGTCTCTGCTGTTCTCCAGGAGAAGGGGAAGAGAAAAGTGATGGGGCTCAGTGTGTAGCTCAGTGGTAGAGTACTCACCTTCCTGGGCAAGACCTCGGCTTACCCTAGCCTGGATCGAGGGTGGAGGTGGGGGAGAGTGCGAGTGCTCTGATCCTCCCTAACCTGGGCTTAGGGCATCAGAAACTCAGCCCTTGTAGATCCCCATGTGCACAGGGGAGGAAGAAGTGCTACATATCCAACAGAGGACCAATTTCTAGAATTTACAAAGAACTTAAGAATGCAAATCTCAAGACAACGAATAATCCAGTACACGAGTGGGCAAAGGAAATGAACAGACAGTTCTCAAAAGAAATTTGTAAGGCTGTGAAGCACATGAAAAAATGCTCAATATCCCCAGCCGTTGTTGTTGCTGTTGTTAGGTGCCATTGAGTTGGTATCTGACTCATAGCGACCCTCAGAGGGTTTTCAATGGCTGACTGTTTCGGGATTGCCTTTTGCAGTGCTGGGAATTGAACTTGGGACCTCAGAGACTGCAGTGCATTGCTCTACCAATTAAACTAAATCCCAGCCCCTCCAGCCATTAGGGAAATGCAAATCAAAACAACTCTGAGATTCCACCTAACTCCAGTAAGAATGGCCAAGATCAACAAAACAAATAATAACAATGCTGGTGAGGATGTGGAGAAAAAGGAACCCTCTTACACTGTTGTTGGTACTGTAAATTGATTCAACCACTTTGGAAATCAATATGGAGATACCTCAGAAAACTAAGAACAGAACTACCATATGATCTGCTACACCACTCCTGGGGATATACCCAAAGGGAGACAAGTCATCATACCATAGGCACCTGCATCTCCATATTCAATGCAGCATTCTTCACAATAGCAAAGATATGGAATCAACCAAGGTACCCATCAACAGAAGAATGGATTAAAAAAATTATGGCACATGTACAAAAGGGAATAGTCAGCAATAAAAAAGTGAAATAATGTAATTTCCGGCAAAATGGATAGAACTAGAGAACATTATATTAAGTGAATGAACACAAGCTCAAAAAGAAAAATACCACATGTTCTCACTCATATGTGGGAGCTGAATCTCACTTAAAGGAAGAAAAAATTCTTTACATAAGTTAATATATAAAAATGCACAATTAAATTTAGCAAGAAAAGGACAATGTAAAGAGTAGAAAGAAGGGGGAGGGACTAGCAAAGGGAAGTGAAGATTGTAGAAGGTGAGATGGGGAGGAGAATCAATGTAGAGGGATAAAGGGGAGAGGATACTTTCAATGTAAACAATGCAATTTCATGAGTACAAGGGAAAAATAGGGGAACATAACCCAAATATGAATATGAGTTTTACTACATATGAGTCAAAAGGTTCCATACATCTTGTAAGTTGGTAGAAGTGTAACCAAAGGTGATGTTAATAGTTGCATGATAGAAAAAGGCAATGCTGTATTACTGTGTACCCCACCAACATTTACCAATAAAGGGAGAAAAGAGAGATGCTGGTTGGTGACTCCTGACACGGCAGGTACAAATGTTCATTTCTTTTCAAATACCAAGGACTTTGTTCTCTGTCTGTATCAATTACCTAGGACCTCTTTCTAAGTACACTTATACGAGGACCAGTGTTGATGGAAATGCAAAACCAAAAGATTCCTTTCCTTAAGCTTCTTCCTAATAATAAGGTGTATGAGCCATTCATGGCTAACAGACCATCTTACTAAGACTTAAAGTTGACACAGGCCTTGGCAGTTATAATGTGTGTCTCGGGGATGTGACCAGACAGCTGAACAGAGCAGGCGTCACCAGGGCACCTCCTAAGACACTAACTAGACAAGGAGCTGTCTGCATGGAAAATATTTGTAGCCACAGACTCTGCATTCTACTTCCAGATGAATCCAATCCTGACTATAATTTTCCCTGTTAGCCAGAGTTATGGAGAGTGATGAATTCTGAGCTGTAAGAAGATAAAATCACAGTTAGGATTATTGCCTGCAGAATTAAAGATTTAAGAATAATATCGCATGTTCCAAGTCTAAACTTTTGCCTGCAGCCATAGCACTGTGCTGTCTGATCCCCTCAGATCTCAGAAGCTAAGCAGGATCAGGCCCAGTTAGTACTTCCCAGTTAGAGACCTCCTGGGAACACCAGGTACTGTAGACTTGGGAGAAGGACCTGCCAACCCACTCCCAAAAATCTATCCACCATTGAAAACCCTATGAATAGCAGAGAAGTACTGACAATGGTGTTTTGCCTGTTGTACATAGGGTTGCTATGAGTCAGACACTGACTCAATGGAACCTAACAAGAACAAGAAGTCTAAACTTGAACTCAGCCTCTCTTTTTTTCTGGGAATCTTTTCTCACTCTCTGCTGAGTTCTCTGGAAGTGAAAGGTACAGACTTAGCACAAATGAGGGAATATCCTATGAAGTGCTGCTTATCTGGGCCATTGACCACAAGTATAGACTGCATAAGCCAGCTGGTATTCACTAAGTTTGGATAGTTATATGACAGTTTCTAAAGGTACTCGTGTCTAGAGTCATACCACCTTGGAAGCTAAGCAGAGTCAAGCCTGGTTAGTCTTTGGATGGGAGACTGCTTGGGAATAGCGGGTGCTGTAGGCTTGGGAGAAAGATCTGGCAGCCCACTCCCAAAACAATCAGCCACTGAAAACCCAGTGAATAGCAGAGAAGCACTGACATAGTGCCAGGCATGGCACAGTGTTGGATAGTGTTCAATTCTGTTCTATATATGGTCGCTATGAGTTGAACCTGACTCCAGGGCACCTAACAACAACAACAATGACAACAACAACAACAACAACAACAAAGGTGCTCTTACATGAAGATGCCTGGATTCATAGTATCAGGTGGGAATTGTGTTTGTCTGTACATTTCATTTAGATATAATTAAAATATATGCTACAAAGAGAATATAGTATGATAGTATGATATAGTAATATAGTATGGAAGTATGATATTAGCCAATGCCCACCCTTGTTCACTTAGGAACTAGTAAGATGAACAAACAATAGTAAGAGAATGTCTTCCCTCATTGTGGTCCTTCCTAGAGTTTTCTTTCTTCATTGTCTGTTTTGACTTTTGTTTCTTCATTGTGTGTTTTGATTTTTGTTTGTTTTGTTTTATGCATTGTGGATGGCATCTGTCATTTCTCACTATATGAAGTGTTTCTGTTACATGTATTGATTTTTTTTATTTTTTTTTTATTTCAAAGAAGTCATTAAACAACAATAGTCTGAGTGTATGCTGCTGAAGTTTTACAGTAGCTCTCTGTGCTTGCCTTTACATTCTGATAATTGATGGATATTGCAGCATGATTTAGAACTCTGTTTTGTTTTAATGGTGGGAGAGAAGTTCTGGGATACTTTTACTGGCAGGGGATATAGGACTCAAGGAATCTTACCTATTGGATCAGGTTGTTGCGACGATTCTTTGTGCATAAATTTATTAGAAATACCTCTGGCTTCTGTAGCCACTTTAATCATTTAATACCAAATATAATGCAAGTTGTGCAAGTGAAGTTAGTCAGAAGAGGGAGGTGACATGATTTTTGTTGTTGTTGTTGTTGTTGTTGTTGTTGTTTTGCAGTACTAGGAAGCTGAACTCAGGGCCTCTACCATATTTTGCAAGTGTTCTACCACTGAGATGCACCCCCATCCTATTTTTTGTCTTGGGACAGAGTCTTGCTAAGTTATACAGGCTACTCTGGCCTTGAACTCACAATCCTCCTCCCTCTGCCTTCTGAGCCACTAGGATTATGGATGTGCACCACCACACCTGGTGATTTTCTTTTTTTTGTCCTCAAGAAATGATGATGTGGAAATAAACATTAGTGATATAAGATTGATAAATGCGTTTGAATACTTAATAGTTGAAAAATGTGTTTGTTAAAAGTATTAACATATGGGCAAGACCTTGCCTTGAGGTAAAAAAAAAACTTTAAAAATGGGCTGGGAGTGCAGCCAAGTAGTAGAGCACTTGCAAAGTATGTGCAAGGCCCTGGGTTCAAGCCTTAAGTACTGCAAAAAAAAAAAAATAGCATTAATATAATAGTTTGGTTACCATAACTGAAAATTAGATAACATTAGGTGCCATTTGTGTGTATAAGAATATCAGGAAATATACTCTCAAATTATTGTCTTAAGTTGTGGGAGTTTTTAAGTTGTGGTTTCTGCATTTTTCAGATCTTCAACATTAAGCACATCACATTTTGGAAATATCAAAACAAAAAGCAATGCATTATAAACACAACATTTTTGTTAGGGGTTGTCGAGTTGGTGTCCAACTCATAGCAACCCTACATACAATTAGGCGAAGCACTATTGTTAGTGCTTCTCTGCTATTCATAGGGTTTTCAATGGCTGATTATTTTTTGAGGAGTGGGTTGCTGGGTCCTTCTCCCAAGCTTGCAGTACCTGGTGTTCCGAGGTGGTCTCCCATCCAAGTACTAATCAGGCCCAACCCTGTTTAGCTTCAGAGGTCAGATTGGATGCCACAATGGTATGGCTGCAGGCAAAACACAACATTGTTGTTGTTGTTATTAGGTGCCATTGAGTTGGGTGCAACTACTATCAACCCTCATAGGGTTTTCAATGGCTGATTGTTTCAGGCTTGCTTTGGGAGTGAATTGCCAGGTCTTTCTCCCATAAGCACAACATTAGGAGTAGGATAAATGCGTTTTCATTGTAATATATATTGAACTGATTATACTTCTCAAAGTTTTAGTAAGAAAACAAACCAACCTTAAAAATTAGCAGATTATATGAATAGATACTTCATTAATAAGGCATAACAAATGGCAAATCAGCACAAAATATCTTCAAATGCCTTGCTTTTTAGGGAATTGCAAATTAAAGCTACAATGTGATTTCATTGTGTCCCCATTAGGCTGACTGAGAAAAAAGACAAGAAAGTAAATTGACAATACCAAAAAATAGGTAGGATATGAAACATCTTAAACTCTTAATATGCCGGTGGGAATGCAAAAGGTACTGCCATGCTGGAATAGTTTGGCAGTTTCTTATGAAGTTACACATGCAGTTAGCATATGACCAAGGTATCCTACCATTTGCTATTTACTCTCAGGATATGAAAACTTACAATAACAGAAAACCTTGTGCTGCAAAAATTACATAGGAATTATTGTGCATCATAAATATTGGAACCAACCAAAATAACTTTAAATCACTGAATGGTTAAACAAACTGAGGAATATCCACAAAGTGGAATGCTACTCAGCAAAAAAAAAAAAAAAAAAAAAAAAAAAAAAAAAAAAAAAAAAAAAAAAAAAAAAAAAAAAAAAAAAAAAAAAAAAAAAAAAAAAAAAAAAAAAAAAAAAAAAGGAATGGATTAGTAATATATACTGCAATACTGTGATAGAAAATCATATGCATTATGTTTAGTGAACAAACTTGGGCTGAAAAGGCTACATACTCTATGAAGATACTGAAATATAATTCTCTAACAGGCAAAATTAATAGGGCCACAACAGGTGTGGTAGTGCATACCTATAAATCTCAGCACTTAGATGGCTGAGGCAGGAGGATGGTTCAAGGTCAGCCTAGGCTATCTAGTGGGACCTTTCCAAAACTACAACAAGAACAACAACAATTTAAAAAACCCTTCAACGTCAGGAAGCGGATTAATAGTTGTCTAAGGCTTGAGGCTTGAGAAAGTAAGAGAGATTTGTTACAGGGAGCACAGGGAAAATTGGGTGGATGATGAAACCTTTCTGCTTCTTGACTTAGTTTTGCAATGGTATGCAGCCCTATTGCCAATCTATCCTGCCACCCTAGTGTTTATAGTTCTTTATATTCTTCTTGTCTTTTCTCATCTATCTCCTTTAAGCAGGGTGTTTTGTACCCATCAGCCCTTCAACAAGTTCCACGCTGATAGGTGGTGCTCTGCATCCTGTGCCCATCAGGACTGTAAGCATCTGTAAGAACAGAAACACGGACAGTCACCCTCCAACATGACACACTCACAACAAATGTCCAGATGCCCACAGTATGGCTCTTGTTGTTGAGTACTGCATTGCACCCAGAAAGTGGCTTGATGAGGTTGGATCAATGTGGAGGAATAGCCCCTTTCCACCCTTCAGCAATCATGGCCACCAAATATATTTTCACTAGAGGAAAAAATGTAGATTATAGATGACTATGGGTAAGTTGGGCTGGGGTTTAGCTCCTTGGGTAGAGTGCTGCTCTGTGCTCTCTGATGCATGGGGTTTGATCCCAGCACTGCAAAAATGGGAGGAAGTTGTGGCAGCCCAATCTTAAAACAATCAGCCATTGAAAACCCTGAGGGTCATTATCAGTAGGACCCTACTCAACAGCACTTAACAACAACAAAAAGATAAGTCTTCAAATATCCTCACACTTACACATGGCATTTTACTGACCCCAAAATTGACTTGTTTAACCCAAAGAAGAAATAGCACAAATACACAAATATAGAAAAAATATTTCAAGCAGACCACAAAATGCTTACTGGAGAGAAAGCTTTGGTGAGTTGGGAGTCCTCGCTCTTGTGTGTACTTGCGCGCGCGCTCTCTCTCTCCCTCTCTCTCCCTCTCTCTCTCTCTCTCTCTCTTTCTCTCTCTCTCTCCCTTCTTCTTTGCCTTCACTTGTTTTTATGCAATAAACTCGATCTGCCCACATTGCCCCCATCAGATGGCATACATCCCGCCACATGCTACATAGAAACCTAAGTGCTACAGGATGTACAACCTTCCCACTACCCAATTCTTCATGCTGGATCTATCTTGCTCAATTAACAAGAACAGAAGAGAGAATACAAATTACAACTGTTAGTATGTGTTTGCTTCATCACCTTACCTAGGATGGGAGAGGCACAAATTGGCAAGACCTAAGATTACTCCTAATCATTACCTGACAATTCAAGAAGAAAAAATACAAATGGACTTGGAAGAAACTCAGGCCCTTGTTCTATACAAGTTTACAGTCTTGTGACCCAATGATGGAACTTTGTATGCTAAAAAGACCATCTTAAAATCTCCCTACTATATTGTGCTGTATTCAAGAGCATTTAAATAATGTCAGAAGCCACTGAATCATCTGTGACTCTCTCATCTCCAACTCCAGCATCCCCATACCACCATTCCTTCCTTCCTTCTCCACCTAGTCACCTTACACTCACCTTCACCCACAGCCCCTTCTCTTTTAGTGAACCTCCCCCACCCCAGAGTCCCATTTCTGCTTCCCAGGCCACTGTGAAACAACTTCTACTATTAGGTAAAAACAAAGTCCAGAGCTATCCTCATTCCTCGTGATACTTCCTACCCAACATCGCAGACTCATCTTTTCCCCATAGCACCATTGCCTGACAATCCAGACCCCTGCCTGTGAGTCCGGGAGACCATGGGGTCTCTTGTTCTAGACCTTTTCAGTGCATCTTCCACAAAGCAGCCACTAGGTGCCCCAAATGTCCTGTGTCCAGAACAGTCCCTTGCACATTGTTGTTGTTGTTGTTGTCAGGTGCTGTGGAGTCGGTATCTGACTCATAGCAACCCTCCGTACAACAGGGGAAACACTATTGTCAGTGCTTCTCTGCTGTGCATAGGGTTTTCAATGGCAGATTGATTTTTGGGAAGGGGTTGCCAGGTCCTTCTCCCAAGCCTGCAGCACCTGGTATTCCCAGGAGGTCTCCCATCCAGGTACTAACCAGGCCCGACCCTGCTTAGCTTCCGAGATCTGACGGGATCTGATGCCACAGGGCTACAGCTGCAGGCCTCATTGCACATGTTGTTGTTGTTGTTAGGTGCCATCGAGTCGGCATCAGACTCATAGCGACCCTCATAGGGTTTTCAATGGCTGACTGTTTCGGGATTGCCTTGGGAGTGGATTGCCAGGTCCTTCTCCCATTTTTGCGGTGCTGGGAATTGAACTCGGGACCTCAGAGACTGCAGCGCAGCGCTCTACCCACTGAGCTAAATCCCAGCCCTCATTGCACATAGTGAATGCTTAATTTCTATGGATAAGTTAACAATTCAAACAATTGCATTTTTATGTTCAAATCTGGCAATTTGACCAATGTGCATAGTATACATGGTGAAATGCAATTAATTTTAAACATGTAAAGTAGAAAAGTGAAAAGGAAATTTCCACCATTTTCTCTCTATTCAGGAGCCAGACATAGTACAGAATGTTACTGCACTTGTTTCACTTGTTTCCTTTCACAACTAATAACATTCATTTCCAGACTATATAGACAACCTTGGTATTGATTTAGAACCTTTAGATCATAAATGTCCCTCATAATCTAGGCTTAAAAATGCTAAATGTTGTTGGATTTTCCCCCTTGTCAGGTTTACAAGATAAAATGGGTGCCAAATTTCCTGAACTTTGTTTGATTTTCAGTGAGTTCAAGCAACTGTAAGGAACATTTACAGCTGAAGACACCCTCCACCCTTGTATCAGATACCTAGCCATCCTCCAAAATTATCTTTAAAGGCCAAATTTATGCTATTTTTCAAGTATGGTAAAAACTGAGTAGCATCATTTCTTTTCTTCTTGATCTAAGAAAATTGGGTGAAGGCCCCTGAGTTAGGCCACTGCCCTCTGGGGACCAGATAGGAAATGCCAGAGTAAACAAGCTTCCCATCAGACACTGCTATCTTCCAGTGACTTGTCCTCAAGTGCTGGAGAAATCAGTGTGGGCTGCAGTCAGGCACAGACAGCAGGTGAAACAATTTAACAAATGCCTTTTCACTTCTGACAGCTTAGAGGAGCACAGTTCAAAACAGACAGTGTTACCATTCTACTGAGAAAAAGGGAGATAGATCTACTCCACTCTCAAATGGGACCCTGGCTCTGCTGCCCAGGCACCATATGTAAGGCGCTCCATACAGGTCAAATCTAAGGTCCTGCAGGGACACTTGTAGCTCAGAGATGGGTTCCTGCTCCAGCCTGTTGCAGGAGCACGCCAGGCGGGCGTCTTCATGGAGGAGATTCACTGCTCAACAATTGGTCAGGAGCTCTGGCCGCCTGGTGCCCCTAGAGTAGGGGCGGGCTCCTACCCAACACACAGCCCTGGAGTTGCGGGGCTGCCTGCCCCTGGTGTAGCTGGCTGGGAAGAAGAGGCTGCCGAGGCTGCTCTCCTTCCTCTTCGAGGAAGTGGACAAACAGCATGGGAGCCGCTGGCCACCGGGTGTTCTCATTAAACTTTTCTCACACCCAGAAAGTTCCCTTTCCCTGGCCTCTGCTAGTGGGGCCCGGAGCCTGGAGAGGCCTGGGGCTGGAATTCTGGGGCTTGCGGGCAGGGCAGAGGCATCATCCGGTCAGGTTTGAGCTCCCTGTCCATGGAGCTCCGGCTTCGCCCCGTGGCAGGCTCAGCCGCTCTGCCATTCTCGCTCCTAGGCTTGCCCCCCAATACATGGGCAGGTGGGGTCTAGGGTCACCGGCAGGTGGCTGCGCCCAGCCCAGCTGCTCCTGACTTGCCTTGTCTCTCCCTGCCGTGCCACCCACAGCCCTCTGTTCTGCATTTCTGCTCGCTTGGCAGCTGAGGCCCAGGACTTTGCAGTGCTCTGGCTCACTGCGGGACGCTGGGGAGGAAAAGGCGGCCAGGAGAGGGACGATGGAGGGAGGAGGAGCAGGCCTGGGCCCAGAGCACCGTGCACATGGGCCGGGGAAGACGCTGTCAGCTCCCGCAGCCGCCGCTTGGGCTGTTGGCCCCTTTCAGGGCGGCCCTTCCGCAGCCCACAGACAGGCTAGCCCAGTAGGCTGCGGCTGTGTTGGCCCCTTCTTGGGGATGCTCAACAGCAGCAGGACACTCCCCGCCCTGCGGGACGGTCCCCCGCTCCATCCCCTTTGTGGCCAAGGGCTGCCTCCCTGCTAAGTGGGACTTAGGTTCTGCAGCCAGCCCATAAGGCCGCTTATCAATCCCTCCACCCGCATTCCCTCTCAAGACAGGCCATGCTGGAGGTGGAGGTCCTGAAGAGTAGATGGGGCAGAGTGCCATGGGGCAGCACGATGGGAGGAAGGAAGGCAAAGGCAGGCCAGGCCCATCCTGGGCCTTCAGGGTGCTCTTACATTTCGGGACCCCAGCAGGGCTGCTCCAGGGCCAGGTTCCCTAGTGACTGGCGGAAGGTGGAGCTCAGGTCCGGAACTTGTGGGATCCATGGATGACTTGGACCAATGGCCAGCTTGAGGAAACCACCCATTTGTGCACCTGCTGCACTACCCTTCTCTTGAGCCTCCATTCTCCCTGCTCACCTGTTCCTCTTCCTCCCCCTCCTCCCTCTCCTCGAAGCAGTTCCCTCCTCAGTGGCCCCCAGTGAGCCAGAGACCACACAGCCCTGGGCCCCAGCTGAACAGGTGGCTGCAGGAGCCCAAGCAGGTCAGAGAAAGGCTAGTGGAGGACAGGTGAGGGCAACTGGGCTGGGCGTGGTAGCAAAGCCGTCCCTGGGTGCTGTCACATGCCAGCAACCCTAGCTGCCCATAAGCCCCTGTATCGGGGCTCCTGCCTAGGGGTGAGGAAGGCAGGACAGCTGGATGGGCCACCAGTGTCTGGAGACTACCAGGGGCAGAAGCCAGAGTCCTGTGTGTGGTGAAGGGGTGCACAAGTGCAGTCTCACCCGATGCTTCTGCCCCTGCCAGCTTCCAGCCCTGAAATCCAACCCCAGGCCTCTCAAGGCTCCAGGTCCCACACACAGAGGGTTGGGAAAGGGAACTTTCTGGGTATGAGGAGAGTTTAATGAGAGTATCTGTGGTAGGGGGCCGGGATTTAGCTCAGTTGGTAGAGCGCCACTCTGCAGTCGCTGAGGTCCCGAGTTCAATTTCCAGCACTGCAAAAATGGGGGAATGGTGTGGCAATCCACTCCTGAGGCAATCCCAAAATAATCAGCCATTGAAGACCCTATGAGGGTCACTATGAGTTGGACACGACTTGACGGCACCTAACAACAATAACATCTGTGGTAGAGAGAGGACCCTGCCCCCTGTGTCTGCTCCCTCTGGGTAGGCACAGAGCAGCCCTGGAAGACTCTGCCGCCCTGCCAGCTGCGGGAGGCACCCTGCCACTCTGGGTCTGGAGCAAAGTCTCTGTTGCTGATATTTCCCATTTTCCCCCGTGGTCTACTCTTCTGCCTCTGCCCTGTGCAGGTGCCAGAAGGCTGAAGTGAACTAGTTATCTCAGGGCTGTCACCTGGGCCAGAGGCCTTGCATCCTAGGAGAATGAGAGAGGGAAGAGTCCTCTCTGCTGGCATTGCCCTGCAGGAGCAAGGCCAGAGCGTGTTGCTCTATGGGCAGCTGCTTTAGCTTGGCCACCCTCTCTGCCTCTGATAACCATGCGCTTGCTTCCCTGCTTTCATGCCTTCTATTACTGAAGCACACCCCAAATTCACCCAGGTGGAGTCAGATTGCTGAGCTTTCCTCACACTACTGGGTGTGGTGGGGCTTTGAATCCTGTAGACTCTTTCAAGGACACAGTACTTGTCTCTGGTGTGGTTTTTTGACTTTTTTTTTTCTTAGTATAGAATAGGTTTATTAAAGATAGTACACCTTTAAGG
Organism: Pedetes capensis; assembly: GCA_007922755.1. NCBI lineage: Eukaryota > Metazoa > Chordata > Mammalia > Rodentia > Pedetidae > Pedetes > Pedetes capensis. The sequence goes on from VMDO01026758.1 coordinate 24,378, forward strand.
AACAATAACAGGGAAAACTGAGGCACCTGGAGAAGCCTAAGTAGATCTGAAAGGAACTTGGAAAATCCTGTGTTTCCTGGCTGAATCAGCATAAGGATGTTTTTGTGCCCCAGAGGTAGGTAAAGGAGCCAGAGAACTGGAGAGTCAAGCAGGATTTTAGAAGGAAAGGTGCCTTGGATAGACAGAGAAAATGGTGGGCCAGAGAGAAGGGAGAGATGTGCATGTTGCTGGAGAGAAAAGAGCTACTAGAGGAAGAGAAAGAGGATGACACAGGACTGGGAAAGAGCGGGTTGACGCATGTTCCCTTTAGTTTTATTCAAGCTAGGGACCGCCCAGTGTGACATCAGCCCTGGACACCCAGCTCTGGGCACCTAGAGTGATTTGTGTCTTTGGTGTAAATGGCTCAACAGCTTGGGTACAGTGTGGAATCCACTTGAGAATGTCCTTTCAATGTCCTCAGAGAGGCATGTGCCTTCCTCATCATGGCAGAACAGTTTTTCAGTCCCCTTTTTCTTCCATATAGCCTACTTATATCTAAGCTAGCTAGCTAACATCCCCCCAAAGGTTGTGAACTCTAAAATCATTGAGGGAATTGGGCAACGAATCATTCTGGCTACCTCTGGCTGAGAAGGGACAATGTAGGGTTTAGGGTCCCCACTCTTGGTGACTCTCAGGCTCAGGAAGGTCAAGGGGACTCAAGGATTCAGATGTATTAGCCTGGATGTCATAGTACCATTTCAGGATGAATTGACTGTAAATGAGAGGACATGAAGTTAAAATAAGAGTTTAGTAGGCAAGGCACAATTATTAAAATTATGATGACCATAATTTATGCCAGGAAAATCCCGAAAGCTGTTTTTAGAACATTTTAGTAGAAAGAAAGGTAGTGTTTGACATACTCTTAATTTGGTTTTATAAGTTATACAGAGAAGAACAGACATTAGCAGCATTGTCAGAGACATATATGCATAGCATGTAATTTTGATATCAGCACAAGTGTTTCCTTTAGGCAGCTGTGAGAATAATGTTAAATGATTTTTGTAGGACAGCTGTGCCCATTATCTTGAATTTTGAGTTTAATGGTGAGATTACTTGGGCTATAAGAACATGTTGTTGTTGTTGTTAGGTGCCGTCGAGTCGAGTCTGACTCATAGCTACCCTATGTACCCCAGATCGAAACACTTGCCGATTCTGTGCCAGGCAAATGATCTTATTTATGTTTAAGCCCATTGTTGCAGACACTGTGTTAATCCATCTGGTGGAGGGTTTTCCTCTTTTCCTTTGACCTGCCACTCTTCCAAACATGATGTCCTTCTCCAGGGATTGTTCTCTCCTGACTACATGTCCGAAATATGTGAGACGCAGTTTGGCCATTCTTGCTTCCAAGGAGCACTCTGGTTGTACCTCTTCTAGGACAGATCTGTTGGTTCTTTTGGCAGTCCATGGTATATTCAATAGACGTCTCCAGCACCACAATTCAAAAGCATCAATTCTTTTTCTGTCTCTCTTGTTCAATGTCCAGCTTTCACAACCATATGATGCGACTGAAAATAGCATGGCATGAGTCAGACGCACCTTCGTCTTCAATGTGACATCTTTGCTTTTTAATACTCTAAAGAGATCTTTTGCCACAGCTTTTCCTAGAGCAATGCGTCTTTGGTTTTCTTGACTGCTGCTTCCACGGGTGTTGATTATAGAGCCAAGCAAAGCAAAATCTTGGACAACCTCAATCTTTTCTCCATTTAATGTGAAGTTGCGTGCTGACCCAGTCGTAAGGATTTTTGTTTTGTTGATGTTTAGTCGTAACCCATATTGAAGGCTATGATCTTTGATCTTCATCAGTAAATGTTTTAAATCCTC